>PVHP010023003.1:0-27652 GCA_004024765.1 Zapus hudsonius
CCCGCTGTGTCTCTGTCTGGCAGGAGGCCCTGCCCTTCCTGATGCTGAAAAAGACTGGCCACCTGGTTCCCTTCCCCCAAGCTAAACATCCACCTTAAAAGCCAGATCTTGTTCTGGGTTTTGGGCTTCTCCCATCTTGGGCGCTAGACTGGAGCTCGGGGTACCCTTTCCTCCTATTAAAAACCTTTCCTTTCAGAGCGGTCTCCATGGTGGTCATTTCCATTCTAACACATATCTTGTGAAAAGTTGTTTTCATCTATTTTTGGAGCAAATATTTTAGAGACATATATAAATAGAAGTTCAGATATGTTACAAATAAGGATTTGTAGGTTTTGTGAGCATGACTAAATGTTATTATTTTAGAGTAAGAAAAGGAAATGGGACTCTAATAGGAGTAATTGTTAATTCTAGTTAACTGTATTATAGGACATATTAAATATTGACTTTTTTGAAATATCAGCTTTTAAGCTATATAAAACACCATCATTATTGTTATTATTTGAGATTGACACCTTTATATAATTTAGATATGAAGAATTAACCAAAATGTTTGGGTATCTCTAAGAGTAAATAAAAATGAAATTATATTTAAGTAGTTAAAAGTTTTAATATGTAATAGTGTGAGAGCTTCAGACAAGCTCCATAGACACCCTCCTGTCTCTAGCCAGAACTCAAACCTAGATGCTAAGGCTGATTGGTCTGGTATAGACCAATCAGCTATCTCTCTGACTTACCTGGTGGAAGTTTTAAAAGGTAACTGAAACAAAGCCCAGTCTTTCTTCCACATGGCATCCTAGAAGGAGGACTTTCATTTTCCAGGTAAGGCCCCTCACCCCAGATCTTAAGATCTCCCCACATGAACCTTTTTTCTCATGATGGGAGCCCTCTGTTATCTTTCTTTTTCCTGCCTGTTTAGCTAAACAGCATAGATTTTGGCTAAAACCTCTCCCACGTGTTCTCTCCACACTGGTGGCTGGAGAACTCTGTAACTCCCCATTTTCCTTTAAATAAACTCTCCCACTATACCTTAAACTCTGGTTGTCTATGATTTTAATTCTTTAAATTTAAAGCATTCAGGTACTCCTTAAATTTTGAGGTGCATTGGATTTTTTTTCCTTCTCTTTCTTGTTTTTTTAAATTTTATTTATTCATTTTCAAGCAGAGAGAGAGAGAGAGTGCACCAGGGCCACCACTTTATGGGTCTGGCTTATGTGGGTCCTGGGGAATTGAACCGGGGGCCTTAGGCACTGGTGGCAAGTGCCTTAACCCCTGAGCCATCTCTCCAGCCCTGCATTGGAATTTTTGTTGGGCATTTTCTAAATTCTAATTCCCAGCTCAGTCTTTACAATAGAACTTCAGACTTCTTTTAATTAGTCTTTTCTTAACATTTGTGAACACAGCAATCTAACTGGTTAGAAACAAATGACATATAAATGAAATATATCGATAGGAAAATATCTTTTTTTAAGAACTTAGATTTAAAAACAGAGGGTCCCCAGAATTGAGTTATATTAGAAGGTCAAAATGAGTCTTAATTTAAAGCTTGAAATTTGTTTTGTATACATATAATACTTGTATTAGTCAAGTTTCTCTAAAGGAACAGAACCAAACTTGAAAGGGAAAATTTGAGTTCCTTTAAATATGAAATCTTGGTTCTAGTGACATAGAATAAGCACAATCATAACAAAATAGAACATTATTATTGAAAGAACACATTATTACCCTCATTAGTATCTGTGATGCTATTAGCCAGCTCTAACTTCTTTAGGCTGAGTGCAGTCACAGGATGCAGAAGTTAAGCTCTCTCTCAGAATGGGACACTATTCTAGAAGCCCAAGAGAGAAACATGAGTCCCTCTGATGCCTTGTTGCCATCTGTTGGTAGGTCTTATTTATTTGTCCTCAAGGGTGGCTGAAAATGCTTATGGACCTGGGAACAATTTAGCTTGAGGTCATTTCTCTCAGATGGAGGCCACTGTTTGAGCATGAGGCTGTATCTTAGAGCAGAGAATATGGCTTGAGAACTATTTATAAGCAATGACCTTGAGATGTCAGAACTGACACAGGGAGTAGGAAACTCTTGATTAAAACTTTTAACTATATATAGCTTAGAATAGGACAGAATCTGGTTTAACTACAACAGTTTTATTTTAATATAACCTTCCATAAATGTATTTGGAAAGACAAAAACATAACCAAGCAGTTAATACTTTTGTCCAATCTTGAATGAAAATGAACAATTTTTCTGATGTCCCCCAGAAACATCTGGATTAACATGAAGTAATTTTATGTATTACCCAAGACAGTTGAAAATAGATAATGCTTACACAGGCTATACCAAATTATCTGTACATAACAGGTGGAGAAAAGTCATATTGATGGAAATTAGACTTAAATCTAGTGGTGTCTATTTGATAGGATTAGAATGAACAAGACAGGCACTATCTTTAAAGTTATAGTGCTCCCAGAATTGATAGCAATTAAGTACTAATCATAGCTAAAAGTACTAATGAGTAAATCTTGAGACTCAATTTCCTAATAGTTAGATGGATATAAGATCCTGTCTAATGTGGTTAATCATTTAAAGACAGTTTTATAATTATTAGTGTGAACACAGTGAGCATTAGTGAGTTAAAGATTTAGCCTGGACAGTTTTGAGGCATGGTGACACTAGTTTATAACCTGGATGATATAATATCTTACAATCAGTTAGAATTACCTATTTTTAATAAGCCATAAATAAATCTGATGGCTGTCATATACTTCAGAGACACTGTAAACTGATTAAACACTTAAAAGTTCTAGTTTACCAATATTATCTTTTTAACTAGTAAAGATTGAATCTGGCAAAAGATTGTGATACATAACATTGAGAAACAAGAACAAAAATAAAGGACAGAATAGAGAATCAAGCATCTTGGCATGGTAAACATTCTTAGCAGAAACAATTAGAATTTTATTTTTATTATGTATGTCACCAAGAATCTCTATACTTTAAATAAAATTGAGGAAAAATGACAACCAGACTTGATTTATGATAATTTCCCAGCACAGAGGTGGGCAAGAACGGGCTATTAAGGGACTAAAAGTAGCCCAAGGGAATTCTGCTCTGGTCCTGCTGCATTCCATCTCTACAGGAGATCAATTCATTCAGCAGGATTAGCTATCACCCTTCGCATTCCATCTCAATAGGAGATCTAACAGTCCATTCAGCCTTATTCTGAGGCAGAGGCGTCCTTTCTGGAACATCAGTTAACAAGAACTTTACATGAGAGAAGTAACAACTACAAAATACCTGTTGAGACAAGATTTGAGCTTCATTTTAGATTGTGTCCATGTTTCTGAAACCCACACTAAACAAGTGGTACAGGTTTGGGCACCTAATCAAGATCAGTAAGCCCTTGTCAAACAAAATATAGGCCACCCAACCCTTAGACTGGAAGAGGAAGCCCAGCTTTCACTGGAGAAAAACTTCTTCCAAGTCAAACAGGAAGAAGAACATCAGATGCAATTTACCCCACCCACCCCCTAGTCCCTCCCACACACACTCCTGGGCAAGGAGGGGTGCTGAGCACCAAATTTCCACACAGCTCAGGCACAGGGCTGTCCTTTTTCAGACAACAGAAATTGAGGGCCAGAGACTTGCTCAATGTCAGACAAGCCCGGAAGTCTGTCCTCCTGATTCCTGCTTTCTTATAAAGCCCAGGTGCTTAACCTTAGGGAAACCAATGACCATGAGAGTAACTATGGAAGATAATGGTTGGCACAATTCACCTTTCTTTATGACGTTCTAATAGAGGGTCTCAAACTCTCGTAAGTACAAATGGTCACAGAGAGGCAATCTAATAACGCCACAAATAGATAGAAAGAAAATAAGAACTGGGGTGTATCGGGGATTCACAACAGCAGGATAAACACCAAAAGTTTTACTCACTGTACTCCCTGCCAGTTCATATCTCAATGTGCCAAAGAATTGGACAAACTTCGAGAGCATTTTCTTCATCACATACATTTATTTCAGATTGGAGTAAATTTAGAGGATTCAGGAGTGGGATTAGGGAAAGTAGCCCATACCTTAATTAAAGGCAATTAGAAGTTACAGAGATGTCCAGCCACTAGTGTGGATAGAGGTTTTAGCCAAAATCTGTGCTGCTTAGCCAAACAAGCAGAAAAAGGAAAGCTATCAGAGGGCTCCCATTGTGATAATTTCAGGCAAGTTCTATAGATACCAAACCTGCTCCCCTTCCCTTGAGAAGTAGATGTTTCTAGCTAGAGTTCAAACCTAGATGCTAAAAGTGATTGGTCACTTTTAGAGCTAAAAGGGATTGGACCAACCAGCTGTCTCTCTGACTTACCTGGTGGAGGTCTTAAAAAGTCACTGAAACAAAGTCCAGTCTCTCTTTCCTCCACATGGTTTCCTAGAAGGAAGACTTCTGCATTTCCAGGCTATAGGAAGGAAAGGCCTTCCCTCGCCCCTGCATAATGGCTAGTGTGGGTGGGCGTCAAGATTTTCCCACATGAACCTTTATCCTCATGATGGAGCCCTCTGTTATCTTTCCTTCTTCTGCTTGTTTAGCTGAATAGCATAGATTTTAGTAAAACCCTCTCTTGCATGTTCTCTCCACACTGGTGGCTGGAGATCTCTGTAACTTCCCTTTTCTTTTAAATAAAGTCTCCCACTGTACCTTATCCTCTGGTGGTCTACAATTTTAATTCTTTAACTTTATTGACAAGAATTCGGGTACTCCTTAAATTCTGAGGTACATTGGAATTTGCTGGGTATTATCTAAATTCTAATCCCAGCTCCGCTGCTTTACCATCATGAGAAAGAGAGGTTCATGTGGGAAAAAAACCAGCCCCTCACTACCACCATTAGGCTGTCATGAGGAGACTTTACCCAGGTTTTGGAGATTCAGAGGTCCTTCTGCTGGCAAGCCATGTGGGGGAGAGAAGAGAAATAATTTCCTGTTCCAGTGAGTATTCCCTGTCTCAGGTGAGCAAAGAGACAACTGGTTGGCCTGTTTTTGACCAAACAGTTTCAGAATTAGGTTTCACCTCTAGTTACAGACACCTCCCACTGAAGGGGAAGGGGTCAGGTAAGCAATCTGTGGAACTGGCCTAAAAGTACAATTTAACTGTCATGGGGGAGGGAAGAAAGGAGGAAAGTAGAGAGAAAGGGACAGAGAGATTAAGTTCCAGAAGTGCTGGATTTTACTGATTTAAAGAAATATTTTATTTGATAGCTGCTTGAGATTTTAATATGTTGAAAAGATTTGTGAATTCATAGGAAAATGATTCCCTGAGCTTGAATAACATAATAACACTTTGGGCTTTTCCATGGAAAGCCTCCTAAATTTACTGTTTTGTGAAGTATGATTTTGTTGCAGAAATACCCCATGCCAAAGAGAGACAAAGCTGTGACAGCTAGAGGAGAATGGAGGATTATTATTATTATTAATTACTTTATGCCGGGCAGGCCAAGCATAGAAAAATGCATTGGGCCAAACCCCAGTTACAAGGGGGTTTTAATGGCTGGGTACAGAGATGTGTACATGTCATCAAACCAGTTAGAACACAAGAAAGCACCTAATTTACAGTGGGTTGCAGAGAAGTGCAGATAATCTAGATATTAATTAATCCATAGATATTAAATTTCTCTGTTCTCACTTCCTCCCCTACCTTCCTTTTCATAGCTCAGTTGCTCCCCGTCTCACTGAATTTCAAAGCTGTGGTAATCTCTCACAGCAATCAATGTTACTAGTACTCTGGAGGCAGATTCAGAAAGCTTAAGATAAAGGCCATCTGTGGCTAACAGAGGCCTGCAAAATGTAACAACAAGCAAATGTTTGCATTTAAGCAATCACCAAAAAGCGGGGGGAAAACTAGATAAAATCATCTAAGAAAAAATCAGACAATAAGGCACATGATCCCATTATAGAGTAATTTTTCCTTCCCTCTGATTTCCACCTCAAACCCATGTTCATCCAGAGCCAAGCTGGGAAAAGTCAATGGCTTTTGGCCAGGTTAGAATTTAAAATCCTGCTAGAGGCAGGGCAAAGGCCCAATTAGTGAGGTGCTGAGGAAGAGCTTCGCCACAGTATGTTAGTCCATCCTGGGCTGGCCTAATCCTGCCTAGAGGGTCTACTTGCTAATCTCTCACAGTCAGAGTCCAGTGATCTTGAAATCTACCTGTTGGCATGTACAGGAGACTAGAATAACTTGGTTGAGGTAGGTTAGGGTTGTAGTTAATTTCCTCATTGCTGCAGAAAAGAACCCAACCAAAAGCAGCTTTTGAAGGAATGGGTTTATTATGGTTTACAGACTTGAGGGAAAGCTCCATGATGAAAGGGAAAACAATGGCATAAACAGAGGGTGGACATCACCTCCAGCACAGCATTGCAAAGAATAGCAGGAAGGTGTGCCAAAGGCTGGAAGGGGAAGCTGGCTCTGACCCCCATAAGCCCACCCCCAACAACATAGCTCCAAAAAGTTTCCAATAACCAAACTGCCATCAACTGAGCTCTGCAACATGAGCAGCAGGCTTCCAGAAACAGAATACCAAGGCAGAGCTGAGAGTTGATTGATTGGATTTGGGTAGGTGTTTGCCTTATTCGTGCATAATCCATGGCAGAGTCCCTAATTAGAAAATTGTTGGTGACTTCTGATTGATTAAGGTTGAGTTTCGCTTTACTGTTCACACTGAGTTTGGGTTCTGGTTTGCTTGTTGGTGGAGCTCTAGTCATGGAGACAACTTTGAGATAAGACCTCCTTATTTGGTTTAACAATAAGGATTTGCTTAATGAGTTAGTTTTACACAAAAGTACTGGAATACACTATCTTCTTGAGTCTGTACAATGTTATTATATTTTTCCACAAAGAACCCATAAATTCAGTAAGAGGACAGAGTTTTTCACAAATTTAAATAGCAGTAGGAAGTGTAAAATCTCATCACAAGGTCGGTGTAAACTATCTCAGTATTTCTTAAATTATGGGCATCTTTTGAAGTATAGATTCCAATTCAATAGGTTTCAGTTATGTCTGAGGTTCTGCATTTCTATCAAGTGCCAAGAGAAGTTGATTCTGTAGATTACAGACTATACAATGCACTGGTTCCTGCTTCACAGGAAACCTTAGGAAATGAAGTTAGAAATATGGAGCCCAATGTGGGAGAATAGGTCATTAACATGCCCTAAACCCTGTCCTCTATACCCAGAAGGGTCTAAACATCAGAAACCAGAGGTGTTGTTAAGAGAGATACCCACTACCCCCTCAGAGCTACATTTTACAAAAGAGACCCTTGAGGAATTTGAGATCACTTGTGTCTGCAGATCTTTCTCTGTGAGATAAAGCAGACATAAAGAGAACTAGGCAATTACTCTGAAGACCTGACCAGTATTATGAGGTTTTCCATCAGTTTACCAAGCAGTATGACCTGTATTGGAAAGATATTATTTTAATATTATACCAAACACTAAATTCTATTGAATGACAAGGGTAAAAACCCAGGCAATAACAATGGAAATGAATACTATACAGCTCATTCTGGAGTTCTGGACTCTATGTTCCCACAGGGCCAAAGGCAGTACCTACGCATGATCCCAATTGGAATGAGGATGATATAAAAGGGGCCTGGAACCGTCAACACTTTCTATATTGTATATTAGAAGGTATTTGTAAAACCTTTAAACTATAATCCACTATCAACTATAATACAGGGAGAACAGACGTCTATTGCCTTTCTCCAGAGACTTAAGGAGACAATTGGAAAACACACTGATATTACTCTGGAGATGATGGAGAAAATTCTCCTTAAAGATAAATTTTTAACCCCATCAACACATGATATTTGTAGAAAGTTACAAAAATAGGTAACCAAACAAAATAAGAATTTAGAACAGCTACTCCAGACTGAAACTTCTATTTATTATAACAGAGGTCTAAGAATGGAGGGGGGAGAGTATAAGTGACGTGGGGCAACCCTGGCGGCTATATGGGAAAATCCTTAGAGAACTGGCTTTCTCAGCTCCCCAGCGAATGATCTCAGGATCCTGTTTCCTCTGTAGACCATTATAGGGCAATAATATCCTCAGAGGTAAAAGCCTCCCCCAGAGCCCTGGCCCATCTGAAGAAAATTTTAAAAAACCTGAAAGGCTAGTTGCCCCCAAAACAAAATAGCCCTGTGGCTACTTGTATCCAAGTCCTACTGAGGGTCCCCTGGGCTTCTCATACAGGCTCCTATAATCCCAGCCCACCTGGAGGGTCCCTGGAAAACTACATGTGGCAAGCCTCCCAAGAGATTCCCTGGAATCCCAGGCAAAGACTAACCTCCGCACTGATAAACTGATAAAAGACCTCAAGCTGCTTTTCAGACACCAGCCATCCAGCTAAAGAATAAGGTAAGTCCCTACTTCTGTCACTGCTGTGACTTCATTTCTAAGTGTCTTAACAACTTATGTAGAAACCACAAACTAATTGGAACCATTGGAGCTAATAAAAGGGCAGTATTTTGACCTCTACTCCTAGGTCACAAGGCCTCCTGAGATGATGGACACTTCTAATGTGTTCTGAACTGGCACTCTGGTAAGTCACCAGTTTTTCTAATCAGGGAAGACACAGAGACATAGAAACTAAGAAACTGGTGTACAGTCTCAAACAGGAGAATCACAACTGAGGAAAAACTAGTCCTCCAGGCTTCCCCAAAGAGGAAAGCCAAGGTCAGCATGGCCTTAACTATCATATATAACAACACTAGTGCAGGAGAAGCCACAAAGTTCCAGCCAGGTCCCTAGAATCCTCTTTGGAGAGCTGTTAGTGACCTCCCAAATTACCATCTGTGATAGCCACATGCTGCTGGGATAAATCTTCAAACCAGGCACAATTTGAGGGAGGAAAGCATTTATCGAAACTATAGATTGAGGGGAAGTTCCGTAACAGCAAAAGAGGCTGGCCCTCTTTCACAGGTCCGAGCAGAGAGAAAAAAACCATCACCTACACCACACAGACAGAACAGGGAACAGGTGGGGGGGGCAAGGAGAGAATTTTTCCCCTTTATATAGCCTTAGGGTGGGGTCTTACAACCCTTCCCCAGACTTAATGGCTTCCTGAGTCTCTGGAATTTCCTTCCTGCACGACCCACACAGGAAAGGATGTTTACTTCCAGCTTCTTTGAGCTTCTTTACATCCTGCCCCTTGCTGAGAGGCTGCCTTCCGGTAAATATCCTCAGAGACCCACCCACACAAAGTTACTAAAAATGTCAAGTTGACAACAAAACCTAACTATCACACCATCGTTCATTAAATTTTGGCTCTCTGCTTGGTCTTAAACACTTAGAGAAAAAAGTATAACCAAACACACAGGAATACTTCAAGGCCTAAAATTAAACACAAATGAAAGTCTGCTCTTCCTCTCAGCACAAAGCATGCCTCAGTTTCTACCCTTGCCACCGGTTGGTCTTTTCATTCTACCTACCTATATCCAGGGTTAAATGTCATATAGGTTCCTAACACCTCTGCAAATGTTTCATCTGCTTTACAAGATTTCCATAAATAGATTTGGACCATGTCAGATGTTACAGTGCCAGTTGGTTAACAGTTCTGGGAGTGGATCTCAAGTTTCTCATGGTGGAAAAAGATTATACCTATTATAATCTTTATCATTATTTTCATAACCTTTGGACCTTGTATATGCAATGGCTGTTTTAACTTTATTGCTCCTCTCTTACAGGCCATTCACACCCAGATAGTTGTATCTCTGGGAGATACCCTGACTGCCCTAACTCCGTGCCCCATCCAACAGGAAGTAGTTAAGATCTGACATGGTCATCCTGTTACCCCCCACACACCAACAGTTGGGGTATCTTCAAGAGAGGGGAGAAATGTGAGCGAATAGGTCGGGTAGGTAGTCGGATAGATAGGCAGCAGCCAGGATAGGCCCCTATGTTCTCATGTCACAACTATGCCACACCTTCCTCAGCTCATCTGGGTTTGCCACACCTGCCTCAGTATATCCTGGGTTTGTTACACCTGTCACAGCACCTCCCTAGCCTAGCATGCAGCCTGCCCAGGTGTAGGTGTGTCCTTCATAAATCCAGACCATTTGGCTGGTACCTTGGTGAGTGCCCTCCTCCATCACAATTTCAAAATATAAGCTTTTACCAAGGCCCAGTGTCTTTCTGCAGGGCAAGACTATACACTTCATGCTTGGGTGGTCTTGGTAAGATTGTCCCCCCAGGGGTGGGAGAAGGAGCATTTTCTCATGGATTTCACTTTTATTACTCTAATTTCTCCTTAAAAACATGCACATTTTGTTTTACATCCTTTTTTCTGAAGGTCTTTTATTTTTTATAGAGATTATATCTTTAGTATCCATATTTACATACACTGAATGAGCAAATAATGTGGCGGTGTCCCCAGTTCCCCAATTTCCCTCTTCCCTGTCTCCAATCAGCTGGGTATCCTCCTCCATGGGCAAAATGGATCACATGGGGTGGGGGTAATGGACCGCCTAGGAGTCAGCCCTGAAGGTCGGTCCATGGGTGGGGGTTATGCAGTCTGGATCAGTCCATGGGGTGGGGGGTTACGGGCAGCCCAGGAGTCAGCCCTGAAAGTCTTTAGAAGCCCGTCAACAAGACCACGTGGTAGTGGAGCACTCTTCTTTCCCTTTATCTCACTCGTTTCCCTTCCCCTTTATCCCTATAATGTTTGGATATAATGTGACATTTGTGTATAAACCAGACTTGTCTGGGTCGTCAGTTCTTTGGTGTACCAGAGACAAGAACTCAGGGTTCCAGGTTCAAGACCCAACTCCCTGGCACTGTATCACTAATATTCAAAGTGTTCCCTTTCAGGCTATTTCAGGATGTCTACATGGCTACTCTGGTTACAACTAAACAAAGTCCTATCGCACCTTTCTAAAACTGACTCACACACACAAAAGCAAAGAGAGAATACTAGGAGGAAAATATCCAGTAACACTTTCCTATTGACCTGACAGCTCCCATCATTGTCCAAACCCAGCCAGAAAGCCAGAGGAGAGGAAGTCCATTGGTAAAAACCAACTAGGTCTGCTCCAGTCGGCAAAGAGGAGGATAGGGACAGTAAAAGATGGCTTGGATGAACAAACTGAAGCTGTCTCATGAACTCTGTACACACAAGTCCAAGTTCATTCTATCTTTTCTTTGACTCAGAGTGGAGCAAATGTCAAGAGAAATCGGGGACAGAGCATACTTTTCTTTTATGTGCCTAAGTATTTTACCTATAACTGGACCATATTGCTATATTGGGAAAATATGGTTTTTTATTTGGAAACTTTTGGCATGTCTCCTAGCATCTTCAAAAAAAATCACCTTTCTCTCAAATAGACACGCTTTAACTCTAAATTCTCTTTCTCTGACCCTCAAGGAATTAACACTCAAAATGTTCCTACCAATTTTTCAAAGATTCCATACTACAGGGGGGCGGAGCAAGATGGCGGAGGAGTAGCAGCCTCCCCAGGACACTCTCCGTAAAGGTTTGAGAATCAACTGGGATCCAGACCCAGGACCCCAGCCAGCCCCGACCCAAGGCTGTCTGCTCCCCAGAGGAACTGAGGGCCACCCCTCCCCCACCCTAAGCTCCAGCCATCGCCCATTGTCTCACCCCAACCAGTCCTGACCTGAGCCCTTGCTGGCTAGGCAGCCTTCCTCCTGGGGTCCCTTCTCTCCCTCCCACGCAGTGCCCAAATATCGGGTGCACTGGTCCCCGACCCACCCTTGTACACACAGGCAGATGCCCAGTTACCAGAAGCCCATGGACCGCAGCCACCTACGGGCAGGGCCAGGCCTCAGGTGGATCCCAGGCACCCCTCAACTGCAGAGCAGGGAGTCTCCTGCCTCAGGTGGGTCCCAGGTGCCCCACAACTGCAGAGCAGGGTGTCTCCTGCATCAGGCGGGTCCGGTAACTGCCGGACAGGTAGTAGCCTGCCTTAAGCAAGTACCAGGCAGGTACCAGGACCCCAAGCCGCCCCTTAGATGCCAGGCCAGCCTCAGACAGGGCCCAGGAACCCAGCACCACCCTGTAGGTGCTGGGAAGGCCCAGACTGGCCTCAGGCTGGTCACACAACCTGTGGCCTTGCCTGCAGGCTCCCTCCCCTACATGTGCAGCCCTAACTTCACCCATGCCTGCTTAGGAGCACAGCACCACCCGTGGACTAGCCAGTAGGCTCTCACCATAGGAGCAAAGCCCAACATGCACCTTTGCCAGCAGGCTCCTCTCTGAGGAAACACCCCACCCACAGCCCCACCGCAGACAGAGCTGTGCACATGCAGGCACAGCTCTGTCTGCAGTTGCATTGGATTCACACTAGCCAGCAAAGGCACTGGATTGTGGCTGCACTTAGCCCCAACCAATGGCCACAACACACTCATCAGGCCAGCTGTATAACTGAGGGCACACACAGTCCCAGGAAAAACAACTGAGTGCCCCACCTTGCCTGTGAAATCCAGAGCACAGCCAGCCCACACCATTCATGGGAACTCAACACAAGGACACCTCCCTACCCTGCTAAGAGATCCGAAATGGGCAGAACACAATGCAAGAAGAACAAACCAGCTGAATGTCACTCACCAAACCTATCAAGTCCCAATTGGGAACTCAACAGTGAAACTATGAAAGAGGGTGTACAGATGCAAGCCCATGATGAGACGACACTAAGTCTGAATAGAAGTGACATGGACCCAATGAAGAGGCTAAAGATGGAAATAGAAGCAAGTATGGAAAATCACCGAGCGATGGTACAGAGACAACTCACAAGCTTTGCCACCAGGCTTAATACAGTTGAGGAGAAATAGATGGACTTAGGTAGATCAGTGTCTGAACTAAAGGCAAACCAGCAAACAGAAGAACTCAAGAATCAGCTAACCAAACTGAAAGAAGACATAAGCTAATACACGAATGAGTATCAGGAAGCAGTAAGTAAGTCAAACTTTGAAATGAAAACACAACTTAACATAAAGATAGATGCAATTCAAAAAGCTGTATCAGAAAACAAGACAAATGGAACTAATAAAAACCTCACTAGAGGGCTGGAGAGATGGCTCAGCGGTTAAGGCATTTGCCTCCAGTGCCTAAGGCCCCAGGTTCAATTCCCCAGGTCCCACATAAGCCAGACCCACAAGGTAGTGGCCCTGGTGTTCTCTCTCTCTCTCTCTCTCTCTCTCTCTCTCTCTCTCTCTCTCTCTCTCTCTCTCTCTCCTTGAAAATGAATAAATAAAATAAAATATTTTTTAAAAAAACCTCACTAGAATCCCTCACTACTAGAGTCAATAATTGGGAAGACAGATCCTCAGATGTGGAAGATAAAACAGAAGAGAATGATAAGGAAATTAAAAATCTGAATAGGTTCAAAAAAGCATGTGAAGAAAATATGAGAGATCTTCGAGATACCCTTAAAAGACCAAATCCCCGGATCATGGGTATACCTGAGGGGGAAGAAAGTCAGATAAAAAGGCTTAGAGAACATATTCAGCAAAATTATTGAAGAAAACCTCCCCATTTTAGCGAAAGAGAGTCCCATTCAGGTAAAGGAAGCACACAGAACACCAAACGGACTGGACCAAAGAAGAACTTCCCCAAGACATATTATAGTAAAAACCCTAAACACTGAAAGCAAAGAGAGGATTCTAAAAGTAGTGAGGGCAAAACAGTGAATCACATATAAAGGCAAACCCATCAGAGTCACATCAGATTTCTCCATGGAAACCATGAAAGCAAGAAGGGCTTGGAATGGTGTGATTCAAAGTCTCTGTCACTATGGCTTTCAACCCAAACTAATGTACCCTGCAAAAGTCTCCCTAATAATGGAAGGAAGAAGAAAAATATTCCATGACAAAATCCAATTCTATAACTACATGGACACAAAATCAAATCTACAGAGAATTCTACATGAACTACTCCACACAGAAGAGCCAAACATCCAACCCCAAGAGTCCTCTAGAGTTTGGCATGATAATCAAGCCTAGAGGTGACAAAACAACACACGAGGCACCAAATCTTATAAACCCTTCACCATGGCAGGTATTGAGTCAAGTCTCACAGTTATATCATTAAATATTAATGTTCTCAACTCTTCCATAAAAAGATACAGGTTAGCAGGATGGATCAGAAAGATGGACCCTTCCATTTGTTGCCTTCAAGAAACCCACCTCACCTCTAAAGATAAAAACCTCCTTAGAGTGAAAGGATGGAAAATTATATTCCAAGCAAATGGAAAAAGAAAACAAGCAGGAGTGGCTACACTAATATCTGACATAATAGACTTTAAGTTAAAATTAACTAAAAGGACAAAGAAGGCCACTTCTTACCAAGGGAATGATCCAGGAAGATATCACAATCATAAACATAAATGCACCAAATACAGGAGCACCACATTTCATAAAGTAAAAATTAATGGAAAACAAATCTAAAATAAACTCAAATTCCATCATAGTTGATCACTTTAATACACCACTTTCAACTATAGACAGATAAACCAGACAGAATCTGATCAATAGGGAAATAACAGAACTTAACTAAACCATTGACCTAACAGACATATATAGAACTTTCCATCCCAACTCTACAGAATATACATTCTTCTCAGCAGCTCATGGAACTTTCTCCAAAATAGATCACATATAGGTCACAAATCTTGTCTAAGTAAATTTAAGAAAATTGATATAGCACCCTACATCTTATCAGACCACAATGCACTGAAGCTGGAAATAAACAATGGGAGAAAAAACAGAAAATGCACCAACTATTGGAGACTGAATAATACATTATTAAATAATGAATGGGTAGTTCAAGAAATTAAATCAGAAATTGCAATTTTTCTTGAGATAAGTGATAATGAAAATACAACATGCCAAAACCTATGGGACACAATGAAAGCTGTCCTAAGGGGGAAATTTATAGCAATGAATGTCTACATAACACAGACTGAGAGATCCCAAATTAACAGCCTAACCAACCAGCTAAAGGCACTGGAAAAATTGGAACAAACCAACCTTAGGAACTCAAGATGAAAAGAAATAATTAAGATCAGGGCAGAAATCAATGAAATAGAGGAAAAAAACAATTAGAAAAATTGATGAAACAAAGAGCTGGTTCTTTGAAAAAATAAACAAGATTGACAAACCCTTAGCCAACCTAACCAAACAGAAAAAATAGAGGGCCCAAATCAACAAAATTAGACATTAAAAAGGAGAGATCACTACAGACACCAATGAAATTGGAAAAATCATCAGGTGTTACTTCCAAAACCTATACTCCTCAAAGCTTGAGAACCTGGAAGAATTGGATGAATTCCTGGACAGTTATCATCTACCAAAGCTAAATCAGGAGCAGATAAATTTCCTAAATAAACCCATCACTTCCACTGAATTTGAAAATGTAATTAAAAACCTACCCAGAAGGAAAAGTCCAGGTCCTGATGGATTCTCAGCTAAATTCTACCAAACATTCATCACAGAACTGAAACCACTCCTTCTAAAGATCTTTAATAACATTGGTGAACAGGGTACTCTTCCAAACTCCTTCTATGATGCTTGCATCACTCTAATACCAAAACTGGGCAAAGATAAATCCAGAAAAGAAAACTATAGATCTATATACCCGATGAACTTTGATGCAAAAATTCTGAATAAAATCCTCACAAACCAAAATCAACAACACATCAAAAGTATTATCCACCTTGATCAGTTTGGCTTCATCCCAGGAATGCAAGGTTGGTTTAACATATGGAAGTCAATAAACATAATCTACCACATTAATAAACTCAGCCAAAAAATCACATGGTTATGTCAATAGATGCAGAGAAAGCTTTTGACAAAATTTAAGAACACTTCATGATCAAAACACTTCAGAGACTTGGAATAGAAGACCTATACCTAGACATAATAAAGGCCATTTACAAATCCCCTACAGCCCAAATCATACTCAATGGGGAAAGACTCAAGGAGTTCCCACTAAATTCTGGAACAAGACAAGGGTGTCCACTTTCACCACTGCTCTTCAACATAGTCCTTTAATTTCTAGCAAATGCAATAAGACAGGAAAAAGACATAAAAGGAATACAAATTGGAAAGGAAGAAGTGAAACTATCCATTTTTGCTGATGACATGATCTTATATGTAACAGACCCAAAGAACAGTATCAGTAAACTACTGAAGGTGATTAACTCCTTTAGCTAAGTGGCAGGATACAAAAGTAACACACAAAAATCAGTAGCCCTCCTGTATGCAAATGATGTGCACACAGAAAAAGCAACCAGTGTAAAAGTCCCGTTTTCAATAGTCACAAAAAAAATCAAATACCTTGGAGTAACACTAACCAAGGATGTGAAAGACTTGTATAATGAAAACATAAAAACACTGAAGAAGGAAATTGAAGATGACATGAAAAGATGGAAAGTTCTTCCATGCTCCTGGATAGGTAGAATTAATATCGTAAAAATGGCAATAGTTCAATGCCATGCCAATAAAAATACCAGCATCATTCTTTGTGGACATAGGAAAAATAATTTCCAAATTCATTTGGAAAGGCAAAAGGCCTCAAATATCCAAAGCTATCCTAAGTAAAAGAAGCTCATCGGGAGGTATCACCATACCCAATCTAAAGTTATATTACAAGGCCATTGTAACAAAAACAGCATGGTACTGGCATAAGAACAGACAGATAGACCAATGGAACAGAACTGAAGACCCTGCCCTAAGCTCAAGCAACTATAGCTACTTAATATTCGATAAAGATGCCAACAATGTCAATTGGAGTAAAGATAGCATCTTCAATAAATGATGCTGGACAAATTGGCTAAATACTTGTAAAAAGATGAAAATCGACCCAGTCCTCTCACCATGCACCAAAATCACCTCCAAATGGATCAAAGGCCTCAACATAAGACCTGAAACTCTGAAAATCCTGGATTCCTCTAAGGAAGTGAGATGACGGACAAAATAGCTGTTCCCACAGCAAGGCAGATAACCTGGGGAAGGACAATGGAGAGAGGCAGCAAGGGTGCCCAAAATTGTCCAAAACACAAATTTAGAGACTTTTACAAACCTAATAACTATGGAAAATTTTAATTCACCCACGATGACTCAGGGAAATTTGCAGAAGAGGGGGTGGAAAGAATGTAAGAGTCATGGGGGGGGTGAATAACTAATGCATAAAAGGGATCGCCATCATGGATTCAATGGCTTTATCTAATAACCTATGATACTGAGCATATTGTTGTGTTAATTTATATAATTTTAAGCCAATAAAAACATTTAAGATGAAAAAAAGAATCCTTACTAAAGCATTACTCTGTATAACATCAAATTGTTATCAGTAGTGGTGTACACTAACTTTTTTGTCTGCTTAAAGCTTTATCATTCCTATCTTTTGGGCTCACTTTCAATTCCAATTCTTCCAGCTCCATTCGCCACTCACTGATAGAAAACTATCTAGATGCTGAAGAGTCCCCTCCATCGCATCTAGAGTGCCCAACCCAAATGTACCCTGATTCCTCTGACCTGCCTTCTCTGCTGCCTTTTCCTGAGGAAGTCATCACGTTCCTGCTAATCATCCTGTTAGCTCTGTGATGCCACTAGTGTCTATATCCTCCACTTAACTGAGGACCCCTGCTCCACTGAGCATTCCACTCCTTAACCCCACACTGCTTGTCCTGGCAGTGTAACTAAATACAATGAACATCACCTCTAGCTCCATGCATTTCCCTCAAACAGCATGGTTCCCTTATTTTAGAGCTCAATAATATTGCACTGTGATATGTACCACATTTTCTTTCCCCCTTTAATCTGTTAGTAGACACCAATGCTCCTTCCATTACTTGACTATAATGAAGAATGCCACAGTACTCATAGCTTTCCTTTCTTCAAGGTGTCAACCATGAAGGTCTTTTAGAAGCCCGTAATGCAACCATGTGCATGGGTTCCTTTCCCACTTGGTATATCAACGCAACTAACCACCTACAGTGTCCATATATACTGCTATTCTTTAGACAGGCCAGCACTGCAAATCAATTTTGCTGAGGGTGGAAAAGTTCTGTACCTGTGCCAGCTGCTATCTATGTGACTCCTGAACACCAAAATGGGACTAAAAATTGATTTTCCAATTACTTTAAAGGATTTTAATTTAAATGCTCACATGGGGCTGGTAGCTACAACATTGGATAGTACAACTGTACCCATTGATTATAACTTTTTTCACTTTCCTTTGCTTACCTTATTCTTTGTAACTAGAGTACCTTATTATCTCATGTCCCATCTCTGAATTCTTGCTGCCTTTGTAAACCAAGTCCAATTGTCTCCTGTTCTAGGAAGCTTTTGGTGATCATGTCATTCAGAAATGTGAACCTCCTCAATGCTTTACTTTATATTTTATTATTGCCTATAATTTATAAATAATCTTTTCTTTAAAAGCTAGTAATAAGATTTGGTTCTTTTAAAATGTGTGCAAATGTGTCCATAATCAGTCTTATAAGAAACGGAAAGTTAGTACCATGTGCACCTTACTTCCAAACCATGCTAGCATTCCATTGTTCTTGTTTGCTGATAGTCTTAGGCAGACTTTGTGCTGCTTTGATTTTTAAAGTTAAACTTTTAAAAAATTTTAATACAAGTATACATTGTAAGTTGAGCATGATTCCTTCCAAAGCTTCCTACCCTCCTTTTCAACACCCTCTTCCTGTAGTCGTCTTTATCCTAGACAGTTTTACTTCTACTGTCAAATCATATATACACATTTCATGTTCTTATGTGAAATCTAGGAACCACAAATTAGAAAAAATACATATTTTTGTCCTGAAAATAATTCACTTAATATGATCATTTCCAGTTCTACCTATTTTCTTGCAAATAAGATAGATTCAGTCTAAAATACTCATTTCTCTGTCATTGGTATCCTACATTGACTTCCATAATGGCTGGATAAGATTACATTTCCACCAGCAGTGTATAAGCATTCTCTTTTGTCTACAACCTCACCAGCAATTATTTTCTTAGTGACTGTCTTTCTTTCTGGGAAACTTTTTTCCTGGAGAGACACTAACACATCTATTCACCCCAGATTGGGCCACATGACAGACTAAAGCATGACTGCACCAATAACAAAGAGTTTATTGAAGTTAAAGGCAGCTGCATCATGGAAAAGCCCACCACAGCCTAAGTACTGACTCAGAGAACCTATGTCTCTCCATCACACTGCACAACTTGCAGGCAGCTCAGTTTATTGGACAGTCTACAGCAACCTATGACTTGCAGCCCAATTGGCAGGCCAGGAGGAAGGGTCTCTAGCTCCCTTGCAAGCCTTTCCTGAGTTTACTTCCTCCCCCAGGAAGGAATGCTTCAATTGCTACAGAACACTGACTGGAGCTGCAGAGAATTGCTGAATAATCCTGTGATCTTCTAAGTTTCAGCTCTCCTAGATTTTGTTGACCTTTTGATTCCCTCCTCCCTCAAGGGGGGCATATTTCAATTTGGAAGAACTCCCTTTACAATACATTCTGACTGGAGTTAGATGAAATTTCAGTCTTGTTTGCCTTTGCACTTCTCCTTTAGCTAGTGAAGCTGAATTTTCTTCTGTGCATATTGGCCTTGTACAATTCATCTTTTGAGAACTACCTATTCATTTTATTAGCCCACTGATAGATCACATTATTGTTACAATTGATTTTCATTTTATAAAAATGGACCACTGCCTTTTTCTGTCTTCTTTACAGTCAACATCTGTTACTCTGTGGAGTAAAAATGCCAAGTCTTGAGGTCTGCCTGAGAGTATAGACTGAGGCTTTAGAGAACTGATGGCTTGTAGTGTGAACACACTCTGAGCACAGTTACAACCTTGGTATCTAAGCCTTCTCAATTTCATAGGTTGTTATATTTTGAATAGTTTGGGGACATCCATAGATATGTTCAATAGGGCATTTAAGATGTAAGCAGCAGAGTTAGCCAAAAAAAGTTTCTTCTTTTAGTAAAGATAATAAATTTATTTATTTTCTGAATCATAACAATTATTTTTAAAAATATATTTATTTATGAGAGAGGGCAGAGAAAGAAACAAAGACAGAGAAACCATGAAATGCCAGGGCCTCTTGCCACTTCATAGCAACTCCAGATGCATGTGCCACTTGTGCATCTAGTTCTATGTGGATAATGGGGATAATGTGTATTGTGTGTGTGTGTGTATGTGTGTGTGTGCACTAGTGGAGGCTAGAGTTACAAATCAAGTCTCTTTCTTTGTCATTTTTTATATTATATTTTGAGATAGTCTTTCTCTCTCTCTCTGCCCCCCCCCCCCCCTCTCTCTCTCTCTCTCTCACACACACACACACACACACACACACACACACCCCATGCCTGGCATTTTTAGATGGATGTTGGGGACCACAACTCAGATGCATCTGCTTGTATAAAAACCACTCTACCAACTGAGCCATCACTCAATTTCCAGGAATATTCTAAATTCAACATGGCAAATACTGAAACCACACTCTTTCCCCTGGCTCACTCTTATTTATATTTACAATGCTCAATAGTGTGCCACAAGTACTTAGCCACCTACAATGGAAATATAGGAACACTTTTATTTCACTTCTCCTTATCCTCATACACCAAACTGAACCATCACAGAGAACTGCCACCATGTCTGTCTTAATATCATTTGGACCTAGTGGCTCCCAGTACCAATGTCAGTGTGTTCTTGAAATTTTCCAGAAGATTCTCTTTTATAGCATAGCAGAGTTACTGGTACTTTGTAAGTTAGTTTCTTGGGTAAAGAAAGAAATAAATAAAGAAGGAAGGAAGACAGCAAAGAAGGAAAGAAGGGAGGAAGAAAAAGAAAGGAAGGAAGAAAGAGAGAGAGAGAGACAGACAGAGAGAGAAGGAGACAAAGAAAGCCTAAGAATAATGACCAGCTCCCCATAATTCAAGTTAGAAACAAGTTAGATAAACTCCCTTTACTGGCCTTAACACCACATCACAATGAGTGTAAGGCCTAGCTTTGCCCTTTAATAACATATGGAAGTTGTATGAATGAATTAAAATGTCCACACCTCATTTTATTTTGTTGCTGTTAAGGTTTTTTTTTCTTTTTAATAATTACAAAATGAGGTAATTACAAACATCCTGACCTACATTCAAGTAATTGTGAGGAATGCATGAGTTCCCACAGGGAGTAGGCCTTAAGAATGGAAATTATTCTTACTAAATCATATTGAGCTAATCACACAAGAGAGACAGAGAAAACAGAATGTTTGATGTACAAGATAAGTGATTTGGATTTGTTTTATTTTGTTGTTTTAGAAATTTGTTCCCAGGCTGAGTTGCTGTTGATGGCTTCTGTCCAGAGCTCAGTCACAGAAGCGTGGTGATGGATCCCAATGAACACTAAAGGGTGATGACCTTGTGAGCTCACTCCTGTCAGTGATTTGTACTCATATGTGAGAACATACGCCAAGCCCAGACTGCAGCAGACACCAGATCTCAAAGATTGACAGAATATAAAGACATCACAGGATGCCAAGACCAGAAGGCATTACATTATACTTTCCAGCCTTTTGATTAGAAAACTGTAGAAACTCTACACCAGAAAGGGGAAAATAAAATGATCAAGTTCACCAGCAAGTTAGTTGTGTGCCTGGCACACCACAAAGGCCACCAGTCCGTGATTATCCTGACCCCTTGAATACCAGTCTCATTCACAGTGAGACAATAATTTCTTCCTCTTCTTTGTTGAAGTATAAGTTATACAGAATAAAATATTACAGTATGTTTTACTGTATGTTTTAGGTTGAAGTTGCTCTTTAAGTTTTGACCTCTGTGGGTTTTAGCAAACAGTTTGTAACCCTATCCATGCCCATGTATCTTAAATAAAACATCTCATCTCATGATCATTTACTGTAATCCCCTCCTGCAGCAAAATCCCCAGTTGCCTCAAATCTGTTTCCTTTCTCTATGATATTTTTTTGTAGAACAAAATGGAATGATATGGTTTAGGGAGATGGCACAGTGATTAAAAACTCTTATTTTTAAGTTCAATTCCCCAGCACCCATGTAAAGCCAGACATAAAGTGGTACACACATGTGTGATTTCAACATGCCTAGACAGAGCCAGGAGAATCCAGGATCTTGCAAGCCAGCTGGATTGGCACACATGTAGCAGCAAAAACAAGAAAGACTCTGTCTCAAAAAAAAAGTGGAAGGAGAGGACCAACATGTGGAGATTGTCCTCTAAGTGGTCCTAAGACCTCTGTATGTGCCCTGTAATATACACCTTCAAATGCACATACGTTCTGCACAAACACAAATACAGGAATAAAAATGAAAAATGGAATTAGAACTACACAGTGTGCTGCCTTTTGCTTTTGGTTCCTAACACTTCAAATAATGCTTTGATGTTTACCAGTGCTAATTCATTCTTCATGATACTACACTGTCTTTTACTCTATGGAGATAGTTGTTTGTTTGTCCAAGTTTTAACTGAGGGAAACTTGGTGTGATGGCTAGGTTTTGTTATCAACTTGATCTTTTTAATTATCTTGAGTGGGTCCCTGAGGATGTTTGCTGGAAGACAGCCTCTCAGTAGGGGGCAGGATGTAACTTCTCTTCCTGGGAGGGCAGTGCAGGAAGGAAACTCCAGAGACTCAGGAAGCCAAGAAGTCTGGGAAAGGGTTGCAAGACTCTGCCCTAAGGCTATAGAAAGTGGGGAAGGAAACCTATCTCTTCCCCTGACTCCTGCCTATTTAGTGTTCTGGGTGTGTTGTGATGGTGATGGCTTTTCTCTCTCTGTGTGTAGACCTGTTAAAGAGGGTAAGTCTCTTTCACCATTATGAAACTTCCCCAGATATGAAGCTTCAATAAACTCTTTCCTCCCATACCTGTATCTGGATTGGAGATTCATTTCAGTGGCATTTGGCTACTATGACAGTTTTGGAACCAGGAAAGGGGTGATATTGCTGAGCTGAATCTGACTGTGTGGAGTTTGGTCTTCTGGAACTTGTGTGCTAGAGGAATGAACATGGAGTTGGTACTTGCAACTAATAGTGCCTTCCAGAGCAAGATTTTTGGACTATTCTGGTGAGAATTTGAAAATCATAAGTACAGAGAAAATCACATTTGGAATTTTGGGTTATAAACTTTCTAAGGGAAGGAGAGACTACAGAGAACGTTATTAGAACTGTGTTACTGAATAAGAGCTGGCTGCATTCTGCTGCCCATGCCCACAGAGCTTGATCAAGGCTAATTTAAGTAGTGGACTGATGTATTTGGCTAACAATATGGAACAGAGAATTTAATATTTAAAGTTGGAAAATCTCAAAGCAAGTTTAATTTACTGGCACAGAGACTGGCTTTGGGTTATTGAAGCTGCTGTTGTCAATACATTAACGATCTTAAAAAAAGATAGTTTAAGTGCTCCACATTAAAGCAATGGAAAGGATGCCTGAGGTGTTTCCACCCAGGAAGGACTAAATGATAGACTTACAAACTCTTTTGAAATGAATTGGCTGAAGGGGAGACACCTGCTCTTCAAATCCACAATTTATTTCACCCCTAAATTAACAGCATGGCTGTGTTCTGCATACCTGCTATTGCTTTTAGAAGCATAAGAAATCCATATGTGGAGTGGGGCATAAAGTGCACATGATTACTAGAGCCTTAAACTACAGATGCTTGATGTTTGCCTAATGGTTGTTGAGTTCACATTGGTACTGTCTCTCCTTGTTATGCCTCATAAAAACCGGAAATGTTTACTCTGTACCATTATCCATTAAAAGTATGTAACTTGTTTTGATTTTATAAAACTCACAGTTAAAGGATCTTGCCTTATGTTGGGGTGAAATTGTTTATTTCCAGTTGTACACTTGTACTGGAGACAGTTATAGCATGTTAAACAGAATCATGATTATACTGCTGTGTTCATTTGGAAATTCAAATATGATATAAAGAGATATGACTTGATGTCAAGTTGACAAGGGGTGGACTTGTGATGGTGAGGTTTTGTTGTCAACTTGATCTTTTTAAGTATCTTGGTAGGTCTTTGATGTTGTTCATAGGAAGGAAGCCCTCTCATAGAGGGCAGGATGTAAGGAAGCTAAGGAAAGCTCAAAATGAACATCCCTTCCTGGGAGGGCAGTGCAAGAAGGAAATTCCAGAGACTCGAGGGGGCGGTGACCAAGTCTGGGATAGTGTGGCAAGACCTCACCCTGAGCTATATAAAGAGGAAGGAAAGCTCTCTCTTCCCCTGCTCCCCCACCTGTTTGCTGTTCAGTGTGTTTTACTGGTAATGGTTTCTCTCCTCTCTCTCTCTCTCTCTCTCTCTCTCTCTCTCTCTCTCTCTCTCTCTCTCTCTCTCTCTCTCTCTCTCTCTTTCTCTCCTTGGACTTGTGAAAGGCAACAAACCTCTGTCACCATTATAAACTCCCCCTGAATTTGAAGCTCCAATAAATCTTTTCCTACCATAACTGTGTCTGGTTTGGAAATGCTGCCTTGGTTTGGAAATTCAAAAATGACATAAAGAGATATATCTTTGGTATATGTATGTGTATTATATACAGTATGGGATACTATCTGCAATTCAGGAAACAATGGGGGTCTTATAATGTGGAACCCATGATCAAAGGAGTACTGAGCCAGGTTTTCTGCATCTTTTTTGACTTTCTGTCTACTTGCTCTGTGAATCAATGGAAAACTGGTTTGGAAGTTTCTAAAAACAATTTCCAATGTGCCCACTTTCATTGTCTGTAGGTTTTTGCCTCATAAACTTTGGAACTCTATTGTTATTTACATAAATATGTACTATAATGTTTTCTTAGCTAATTAACTCCATGATTTTGCAATATCTATTTTTATCTCTGAGTGCTATTTGTTATAAATACTATGTGTCTTTATTAGCCTTTGGTAATATATCTTTTTTGCAATTTTTTACTCGTGTCTATATTCAAAACATATTTCTTATACAGTATTATTTGATAATTTCTGTTCGATAATTAACATGTTCAGAGTGCTTATACTTAGTGCAATTATTAGCAGTTATATTAAAAACTACACTGATTTTAGATGTTCTCTTTTGTCTCACATATTTCTTACCTACTTTTGGACACACACATGCATACACATATATGACAGACCATGAGAGAGGTTACAAAAGTCACTAAGCACTATAATGTTTAATTTTTAAGAACACAAGCATGCATATAAACAGATAATCTCCCTCTTTGTCTCCATTCTATGTATTAAAGTGAGGTAAGATAAAGTTCCTCTTTAAAGTTATCTACCTACTTAACTATAGGTCATGCTATTGGGAAAACAAATGCCACTGGATTCATAACTACCTCACTTGTTTATATCTGATCCTTTGACCTGAGCCTTGGCTGTCATTCCTTGGGACTCTGGAAACATCTTCGACCTCAATTGTTCATTAACAATATGTATCTCCTGAACACTCACTGCATTTATTCCACACCCTGTACCTGCCAATCATGATTGTAAGCAGAGAACTCAATGAAAAATAAGTTGTAGCTCATTGAGGAGCCTGTAGCTTAACTACGATGGCAAAGATAATAACTTATGATTCACTAATACATAGTATCATAGAGGTGTGTGAGGAGTGAGCCGACAGAAGTGATTAATTTGCCATGAATTGTATCAGTAATGCAATGTAATCACAGTTGCTTTCTGTGGGATGCAATACTTAAACAATGAATCCATAGCATCTGGATAGTCTAAGGTATGAGGGTGGGGAAGGTTCTGCTGGCAATGGAGGAGGGGAAATGACATGGTTAGAAAGTGGTAGGAGTCTTGGAGTATTTATTAGAAACACATAATGCCATGCGATTCACAGCATAATTTTATTTTTCTTCATAAAATTGTTGAGGGTGATTATATTCATGTTTAAAATGGAGGCCTGAAATTTAGAGAGCAAAAGCAACTTGCAAAAGACAAACAAAAAAGAAGTAACTGAGAGAATGTTACATGATTTAACAACAGGGCACAGCATGGCAAACTGGATTTCAATACCCAGTGTGTGTATTCCAGTGCACGCCAGGGGAAATTAAGAGGTTAATAAGGGGGAAAACACAGAGCAATGGAGATAATCTGTGGACCAAGCTGTGACTGTTATGTTCCTTGCTCAGCCCAGGCATGTCGCACTTTCCAGGACAATGGAAAGGAACAGTTAAGAGCAGATGCTTTTGAGTGACACATTCTTGGGCCCAATCCCCTGCTCTGACACATACAGGATTTACAACCCTGGGGAAGTTATTAGCCTCTCCACATAGCAATTTCATTGTATAGAATGAGAATGAGAATGATAGGCTGCAGAATATTGAGCCTGTTAGTCGTGATAGTCTGATGCTTCATGCATAGTTAGAAGCCACTCTCTTCTCTGGAAAAATAGAAGTGGATGAGTTGGTATGAGACAGGATGTTAAAAGATAGAATGAAATAGTAGAATGGAAAGAAAAAAACAGAAAAATCAGTTTATCATGTGTCTTTCCCCTAGGACAGAAAAATCAGTTAATCGTGTATCTTTCCCCTAGTATATATGAGACATTTGGCTATGGCATGTACTTATTTTCTCATTTAGTCTACGTACAATCCAAAGAAGAATCACTATTATTATTTCATAGATACTGGTTCCTGGACAGAAATTATGGAATGTATTCCTGTTAGAGAGCTCCTGTGCCTGTTAAGTGTCAAATGTCAGACTCAATTCTGTTTGAATATAAACCGTATGCTTTCAAATGTTTATGCATATATTGCAGTGTCCAGGAAAATGATACCCATATTTGGTACAGTTTTTCACTCTTAAAAACAGTTTCAAGTGATTTTCATTTAGGTATGAGCATATCCATGGAAAACAAGCATTCCTCCAACTATTGCAAAAACCCTTGGGTTGCCCACCAGAACCAGATGGTAAGACCCTATTGCTGAAGACCCCACAGAGTGAAGTCCCAGGACACTGAAGAACCAAGCTGGAAATGAGATGGAAGCCATCTTCCTGCCAACCAAATGTAGAGTGCTAGAAAGTGCTGGAAAGTGCTGGACAGGCTGTTGAGTTTTAAAAGGCATCTAAGGTTTGAACAAGCTCAGGCAAAATGCATCCACAGGTGCAATGGTAGCACAAAGTTACTGGAATAGTCAACTGCTTTCCAATTGACTATGAGGCCCCACTCAGTGGTAAGGGATTCATGCCTGGAACTGAGCTAAAAACCTCAGAAGGGGGCTAAAGAGATGGCTTAGTGATTAAGGCATTTGCCTGCAATGCAGAAGGGCCAGAGTTCGATTCCCCAGTGCCCATATAGGGTGCATGTGTCTGGCAGTCATTTGCAGTGGCTTGGAGGCCCTGGTGCACCCATATTCATTCTCTCTCTCTCTCTCTCTCTCTCTCCTCTCTCTCTCTCAAATAAATCTCTCAAATAAATAAATAAAATATTTTTTAAAACCTCAGAAGGAAGATTCTATTGTTCTTTGGCTAAGCAGATAAATTATTCCCATCAAAATGCCTTCTAAGTATGTATGTTTATGTCCTCTAATTAATGGTATCTCACTTTTGGTTAGAAATCTTCCTTTTACAGAGTAACAAATAATAGGAAGATCCAAGACTCATTCAAAAGAAAAGAAGAGAAAGCCTAGTGCT
>PVHP010023004.1:0-27870 GCA_004024765.1 Zapus hudsonius
CTCTATTTTTTTTAATTTGAGCCAGTTTTTGAATTCAGAAAACAGGTACTGAGTTTCCAGAAAAAAATACCTTGTATGTTATGTTAGTTATGGGTGGACACTATTTCCAATTGCTTTCTGTAAGTACTGACTCAGGAAGTGCACAGTGGGAAAAGCAGATCTTGCCTTAATAGTAAGAACAAATGGAAATCGCCTGATAGGATCATTAGCCTCTTTCAGGGTGAGAATGTTAAGGAGGTCAGAAAATGAGCAGAATTCTGGCTAGGTCTTCCCCATGTTGAATCCACTTTACCTATGAATCCATCAATAGTAATTTCCCCAGTTCCAAACTCTGACCACACTGACACACTTTTGGTTAATAGGACCCACATTGACTCCTTGTCCTGTGAGAAACACACCTATATCATTGGACCCAATGCACTTTATAGACCTTAGTGTCAAAGTGGCTGATGGCCAGAGTCTGAATAATAGCAACTAACCTCGTCAATCTGTTTAGTCATTTAATGCATCTGTGAAGGATGCTTTGAGATTGTGTTGATGTATGATACAAAGGTCTTCACAATTAATGTCCATTCTCTATGGGCTTAGTACATAGAGCATAGTTCCATCACTCTCAGAGTGTACTTCCCGGAAAACCCAATCTACTATAAAAGATTACACAAAATAGTACAGTCTAACTTTAAAATGAAAGTCGCTTAACCCCAAATAGTCATATCTTCATTTTTCATACTTTCTTCCAAAAAATAAACTGAGATCATGGTTGTCATATTTACTTACATACATTAAAAACGTTCTCTTAGTAGACATAGAAAATATTTTACAATCTCTTAAAAATAACTTGTAATGTTATTTTAAATGTCATTTCTATAAAACATAAATAAATTCTTGAATTCAAAAAAAACTTACCACTTACTAGTAGAAGAATTAGGGTTACCCAAAGGATATAGCCAAGTCCTTAAAGAGTTCACTCACACATCATCCAATTGAAAATATATATATGTATGTATCAGCAATATCACTCAAGAGTTCTATGTTCATTGTCGAATTTATAACTCATGGTAACTGAAGATTACAATGGTTAATTACTTGCCCTTGTTCACACAACAGAGAAAGGTGAGAGCTGGATTTACTTTTGCTTTTTGTCTAAATTTGAAGCCATGTTTTCAAATGTAGTGCCTAAAATTTAGTGAGAAGGAAGAGTGCAATAAAATATTTAAAATGGATATGTTGGCTATGTATCACAACAAAATATAAGCATGCTATTAAATATAATGTAGTTGTTAAAGTTTGCACATTATCTTTAAAATTTGTCACAAAATTATTTCACTTTACAAATATGCATTATCATTTCATATCAAATAATGAAGTTGGAGAGCTTTAAACTCAGCTTCTCAAAAATTGTCAAAGTTTAATCTTTGAACAGCCAGTAAAAATTTCCAAAGGCAATTAGCAGCATCATGCCAGGAACTTGAATCTCTCTCCTAGTTAGAAGATAAACAAAATTTATCATTCATTTACTTTCCACTTTAAATAAACTAAAATATTTTTACTAGAGTTGTTTGTTTGGCCTAAAGGTCACTTGGAACTTAGGTTAAATAATATCTCTGGAGACTACAAAAGTGGTTACCAAAATTCAGATATTTACGTAAAAGCTCTAAAGTGCTTTTGTTTTATTTCACACGGTGCCCTTCAGCCCCACACTTCACAAACATGCAGTAAACACATTACATCTTAAGAGAATAGGAAAGCATATTCCAGCCATACTTAACACTTCAAAATCATTAATCTCTGTAAGCATAGCTAAATACCCACCATCATAAATGCATGGCTTCTGGTTGAATTTTGATGGCGTGGGTAGTTAGCTGAGTCATGATGAGAGGAACACAAGACATTCTTCTAGTTCTGATAAGAAACTCTTCTATATTCTAAATTTTAATCTGCTGATTATTCAAGATTTTTACTATTTATTTATGTGTATATATATATATACTTACAGACTATATATATATACACATATGCATATGATGTGTGAATAAGTAAATATATGTGGAGGTCAGAAGACAACCTCAGTGTGTTTCTCCTCGCCTTCCACTTTCTTTTGAGATAGGGTCTTGCTTACTGCAGCTGCTTGCGACCTTCTGATGTCTCCTGGCTCCACCTTCCACCGCCTCCCACTACTGTAGGTGTGTTCAAATGACACTTTGGCATTATGTAGGGACTGAGGAGGAGCAAACTCAGATTGACAGGCTTACAGCCACTGGGCCATCTCTCAAGCCCCTTTTCAACAAATTTATCAAAGTATTTTATTCATTTATTTATAAGCAGAGAGAGAGAGAGAGAGACAGAGAGAAGAAAGAGAAAGAATGGACATGCCAGGTCTTCAGAAGCTGCAAATGAACTCCAGATGCATGGGCCACTGTGACTCTGCCTTTGTTGTTACTGGGGAATCAAACTCAGGTCCTTAGGCTTTGCTGGTAATCACCTCAACCACTGAGCAATTTCTCCAGTCCAATTTTTATAAACTTTTATTATGTGCATGGTGTTCATCTGACTATGGCCAATAAAGCATTGAATAAATTCTTTCTACCCATCTTCATGAAGATTCTTTTCTAATTTTAGGGTGATATAAAAATAAATGAATATATTAATTTTTGGATTATGATGAAGAACTGTAAGGTCATTATACAAGGTGATGTGAAAAAACATTTTAATTAACTTCAATCATAATATTTTGAAATATTGCCTTCTGATTATATCTTTTAACATACAAGATAGGTACACCCACCTTTTAATATCACTTTGGAGGCTTCAAGATATTGCTAAAGCAGAGCCAGGGAGATCATTTTTCTCCACAGAGTCACTAGCATTTATTATTTTGTATCTTATGGACAATAGGCATTCTGACTGGTAAGAAAAATATAGCTTTGTGGTTTTACTAAGCATTTCCCTGATGGCCAATGATATTGAGCAGTTTTTTCATTATTTGTTGACAGTTAAAAAGTCAATACAAGGGCTAAAGAGACGGTTCAGTGAATAAAATCCTTACAGTTCAAGCCGGAGTACCTGAGTTCAGATCCCTAGGCCCCACATAAAAGCCAGAGTCAGTAGTGGGCTTTTGTTATCCAACATAAATGCTAAGCAGGCATGTTTGCCCTCCTGTAATGCCAGCCCTCAGGAGGCAGAGGAAGGGAATTCCCAAAGCTAGATGCTTACCTAGAGTAGCTTATCTGATGAGCTCTGAGTTCAAGTGATACCCCCTGCCTCAGTCAATAAAATGAAAACAAACACTCATGCACACACACACACATACACATGTGAAAACAAAGTAGCACATGAGACCTCTGTTTGCTAAGGCTTCCATCACAGAATACCAACTGAGATGAATAAAGGAACTTTATGTTCTCAAAGCTCTGCAGCTGGAAGCGACAGATAAAGGTGTGACAGGTCTGCCTTCTCCTGAAGCCTGTTTTGGGGTGCTGGATGCAAATTTTCTAACCTAGCCCTCAATGGTGTTTTCCCTGTGCATCTCTCTCATGGGCCTGTCTGTTACTGCTTTCATGCTTGCTTTTTTTTTCTTCTAATGAGTAGACTAGCCAGATGAAATGGGAGCCCATCCTGATGGCCTCCTTTACACAGATAGCATCACTGCTCTACAAGCCACACCTCCAAAGGCAGCCACTATTTGAAGTACAGGAGCCAGCGCTTCAACAAACACCATTTGCGCAGTCACACTTCAGAAACAAACAAAAAGCTGGTGTGATTTGCATTTGTGTATAAGCATTTCACTGAGGATGAGAGAATAATCTATGGATAGAGTGATTTATTATTATAATGCACATATGCAAGGGTAGGCACAGACAGAATTCACAAAGACATTCCTGGTGTATGAGCTATTTGTAGCTAGTATTTGGTTGAATTCTATCAAAAATGTGGTTTCTTGACTCTCAATTTCTAATTGCTCTGTATGTGGTTTCTTCCTATGTAAGGTAAAAACGAGCTGCATTTAGGAATCCCCCACATTTAAACACAATCTATTGAGGTAATGCATATCTTATGCATCCCTGATTGGTTAAACTACAGTGATCATGCTAATCTATTTATATCTTTAAATAAGTAGAGATATTAGCTACAAAGTCTCTTACAGTATTTTTAGTACAAAAAGATTCTTGAGGGTCATTAAACTCATTGGTTTCCAAATTGGATCCAGTAGGGACCACAGAACAGACTCCTACAACTCCCTGAAGTAAAGAATTCCATCATTATGTCTTTTATATATTAGGTTACTGTGGTAGTTTGAATTAGGTGTCCTCCATAAACTCATGTGTTCTGAATGCTAGGTTCCCTGCTGGTGGCAATTTGGGAGGCGGAGCCTTGCTGGAGGTGGTGTGTTGTTGGGGGTGGGCATAGAGGAGTTGTCACCAGCTTCACATGTTTGGCTCACTCTCCTGATGGTGTTTTCCATCTGCTGTGCCAGGAGTGATTGATATCCAATCTCTACTTCCCCTTCTTGCCCCTGCCATCATGGAGCTTCCCTACTAGCCTGTAAGCTAAAATAAACAACTTTCCCTCCCATGAGCTGCTTTGAGCCAATGACATGAAAGTTACTGCCACAGTTACTAAGGAGACTTCAGTTTGAGGAAATTGCCCCATAACTAATGCTCTTTCTAGTCTTCTTATTTTATAGTTTGAGAAACTGTATCCCTGATACAGAGTTTACTGGCTCTTGATTCATACAACTGGGAAGTAAAATGTGTGATTAAATTGGAATATTTCATCATTCTTAATTCTATGATTTTATTTTTAAAAACACTGTTGGGGGCTGTAGTGATGGCTCAGCAGTTAAGACACTTGCCTTCAAAGCCTACTGTCCTGGGTTTGATTCCCCAGTACCCATGTAAAGCCAGCTGCACAAAGTAGTGCTTACATCTGGTGTTCATTTGAGGTGACTAGAGGCCTGGTCTCTCTCTCTCTCTCTCTCTCTCTATATATATATATATATATATATATATATATATATATATATATATATATATATATATATATATATATATATCTTCCTCTCTCTCCCTTTCTCTCACTTCCTCTCTTTCCCTCTCTCTCTGCTTTCAAATAAATAATATGTTTAGTTTATTTACATAAAAAAGGGAGAGAGTAGGAACACACCAAGACTTCTTGCTACTGCAAATAAACTCCAGACATGTGCCTCTGGCTTTATGTGCATTTTGGGGAATCAAACCTGGGCCAGCAGGTTTTGCAAGTAAGGACCTTTAATCACTCAGCAATCTTCCCAGCAAAATTCTGAATTATAATCCAGTGTTTATTCAGCTTCCTTGGTTTTTGTACTTTTTTCACTTGTATGAAGAAAACGTGAACCGACTTGTTTTACAGATAGCTAAACAGACTCAGAGATACTTATGAGTGTTTGTGTATTTATACACACAAACACATATATATGAATGTACATTTTGTGAGACATATATATATATATATATATATATATATATATATATATATATATATCCCTGTAATCTTTACATTATAAGGTTGGTGTTATCATTGCAGGTTTATGGATGCAGAAACAAAAACTTGGGTTTAAGTTTGAAAGGCAGGGGAAGAAGCTGAGATAAGAAATAAAATCAACATTGTCTGACTTCCGAACTCACATTTCGGTTTCTTTTCAATGTATCAGCTGTCAAGTAATAAAACTCCCATTCTCAGTTGATGGCTACTCTTCAGATGTGATTTTCTGTGTATTTGTGTGAGGTGTGTTTATGTAATAATTCAAAAACAATTATTGTGATTATCCCCAAAGCTTTATGAAGATTGGCACCAGCTGTTGAATCACCATATAAACTTTTATAACATATAATGACAAGGAACATCATTTCTGAACCAATATTTTTCAGGTTCTCAATAACATAAAATCAAGCACCTTGAAATAGAACACAGCCATTTAGTTTCAGGGCAGGATCACCACCTTCCATACCTTACAAAATAATGTTGCTCAAAGGAAACACTAAGACGGAGCAACAAGGTCACCATTCGTACACGAGCTAAAGAGTTACATGGCCACTGGAACCAGAGCCCCTGAGAGACATGTCCAGGCAAATGAGGAAGCAACAGAAACAGACAGGGCAGGGAGCACTACTGAACCCAGAGGGGATTGCACAGCCATCTGGCCCATCTGACGTCTGCTCAACCTACCCATGGCTGTGGATCCTTAAGGGAATGAAATAAGCCAGAAGACGTGAGAAGAGAGAATGGAAAGAATTGAAAGTTCACGCTTACTCTGTGTAAGACCTCTTGTTCTGCCAGCTTGTGTCTTGTGTCTGTCCTTGGAAGTGTTGGCAGGACCAGCACAGGTGTATGGAGAGGGACTGTTTCCAGGAGGGACAGGTGTAAGAAGTAAACAAGAGTCCAAAATAAGCAGAACACAATAAATGGGGACTAAATGTCAGCTTATTTGGTCTCTGTGGGAAGGATTAGAGCAGGGTTCCAGTGTACAGTTAATTATGTTTTATAACAGAAGTAAGAGCTGATAAATTGATACGCAATCACGATTTGTATCTCCAGTATTTGAAAGACGGAGAATTTTTATATATTATGAATATGACAAGCAATGGCTTAAGCTCAGGGTTTCTTAACGTTTTAGAGTCAGGTAATTCTTTCTTCTGAAGAGCTACCCCAAGTACTATAAGATGTCCAGCTGTATCTCTGGCCTCAACCCCAAGATGCTGAAGCAAACAAAAGTGTCTCTACATTTTTTTCCTGAAGACAAAAATCACTTTTGATTGAGAACTCCTGGCCTGGGGTTAAAAAAAAATCATTTAAATAAACTCACACATTTCCTTACCTACTATCATGTTTTGCCCAGCAGTGTCAGATGAGGGCATAAAACTACCCTACAAGGCATGCAGATTCTGGCATTGTGATTCTTTAGGCTAGAAGAACATTACATTTAGCTACAGCAATGACATCTATACTCATTCTCAAAGCTGGGACTTCATAGTACAGGACTAGAATAGAGGCATTGCCAGTACAAAATTGGTATACACATACTCCATCAGGTCTCTCATACAAGCAGAAGATATAATTTGTTAATGGCAAAATTTCAATTTTCTGCTCTCTCTGTCATTGTCTCCCCCTTCCCTCCCATCAGTTAGTAAGTCACAAAGTTTAATATTCTGTAGCTTACGGAACAAACTCTACAATTATAAGACTTATTGAGTCTTGCTATGATTTGTATATTTTTATTACACACATGACTTGCCAAAAAATATCTAAAGCCAATCCTTTGGGTCACTGAAAAAGAGATATTTTTATATGTAACACACGAGGCTTTCAGCACAACAAGGTGAATCTGGTAGGAATATGAGGAATACAATTCTTGGCAATGTGAGAATGACCTGCCATGAAGGGGACCTGCCGTGCAGGGAAGTGCGTCTCGGCCGAGAGGTAGACACCATTTGAAAAGGTTTGCAAAGCTTCTTATTTTAAAAACATAATTCATCCTAGCACACTTCTTTAATTGTTCATTAATGTTCAGGGACAATAAATGTATGGAATAATGCTTTGATGATTTCTTGAGTTTGAGCCAAATCAACTTAAACAGTAATATGAGAGATAAGTTCCCTTATAAGATGCTATAGCTTATAATTTAATGAGCAAATTAAGGTAAATGTATCTTTATAAGTTCCCTTGTAAATTGTATTATCCTAAGGTACAACAGATGAAATGTAAATAAAATGTTTATTTCTAATGTGACCTAAATTTTTCACTGAAAACTGGTTAGAACCAGAGATCACTATGTTATGCAAAATAAGCAAGCTTCATAAAAACAAATATCTCATATTTTCCCTTATCTAGAGAATCTAGATTTAAATTTATAATACACACATTCTTTCATCATCTCATACTTCCAGGTTTAACATCTCTTATTACTATGAGCTTAGTAATAATCTCAGTAGGGAATTAAAATTAATTTATAAAAATAAGTTGCCATCTTTATTGAGGAGTCTTGTTTAATCTTTAGATGAGATGGCTTCACAAAGATTTTATATAAAAATCTAAGTCTAAGTTGTTTCTAAGTCTAGCCAATAACAATAATCAGAATTTGAAATAAGATATCAGTTTTCCTGAAGTCTGAACCAGCACATTAAGTAATAGTAAATTTAACATGGACACATGTAAGAAAATAGAAGAACTATGGCTGAAATTTTTGATCTTATTCTTAATCAATAAAGATCCAAATCTGATAATTAATGCTCTTTTTCTCGGTCTTTCATTCTCATCTATTTATTCTCTCTCTCTCTGTTTCTCTCTCTCTCTCCCTCCACTTCTTGTTTTAAAGTCCTAAAAACACACAAGCACTTTTAAATAAAACTTGTGCTTTCTAATTCCCAAATTAGATTTCCTTTTTATTTGGCTAAAAGAGAAAACAGATGATCATAAAACTTTCTTTTCTTTCTTCTTTGTGTGTACAATTTTATTTTAATCATCTCCCTGAAACCTGCAGGATATCTTGGGTCTACATCTTACTGAAAATGCAGACACAATGTTTTGTTGCTATCACCTTGGTGATCTCTCCTTGGTTTCATTTGTCCCTTTTATTTCTCCCTTTCTTTCATGCCTTCCTTTATTTTTAGCTCAGGAACCACATCATGTACTTTTTACTCAAGTTCATGCAGTCCTTCCAAGCACGGGAGAGGTGTCAGTTGTTATTATGGGTAGTAGCCTGCAGCTGGCAGTTGAGGCCATCTCTGTTACAGTTGGAGATCAGGACCATCACTGAGCCTGTTCAGAAATCCAAGTTTATGTGTGGGATGATTTAAATAGGCCTCTCCGAGAGTCATGTGCTGGCAGCAATGGCGCTTAGGGCAGAGAGCATCACATTGAATTGACACTTTGCAGAGAAGTTGCATAACTCATCCATGTCCAGCACTTGCTTCAGGGAAGACTCAGGGCTATAGTTCTGCATGCCTGTCTCTCAGCCCTGTGATTTTCCACAGGCTGGTTGCTCTTTCCTTTAAAAAGCACATATGTTTTGGCCTTTGAGAGTAAGTTCTATGGAAAAAAAATAAATAAAACCCCATATTCTCTGAATATAAACACAAACATTTTTGACTCCTCATTCAAACATTGATCGAATCCAATTATTGGGCAAATTATAGCACTGGGGTTTTTGGTGTTATTGTTTCATTGTTTGGTTTTGTTCATATTTTTGAGGCAAGGTTTCACTGTAGCCCAGACTGATCTGAAACTCACTACATAGCCCAGACTGGACTCAAACTCATGGTGACCACCGACCTTACTGCTGTCTTTAAGGGCACTGCTTGTGCCAGCATGAGTCCCTCCTTGTAAGACAAAAGTCATCTCCAGTCCTCTCGGTGTTATGGTAAAGTAACCTGGTATATTACAAAATTGTTTTGCAAAACTTTATGCAGAAAGGACACTGTGTACGGTGATCTATTACTATCATATTGCTTATCTTAGTAGTAATGTTGGTTTGTAGTAGTTATCATGATTATTGAAAACAAATCTTCTGACCCAATATCATGTCTATCATAAATAGTCATCTCATTTCACTAAACCCATGACCAAGCTATTAATGACTTGATTTGTCAGTGAGCACTTATTCTAACTCATCAAAACATAGGTAAAGCAATCTTTGTACCTGTCCTGGACACTAGTCTTTTTCTAATTTTGGTTTTTGACAGTTTCCTGTATGAATACAACGCATTTTGCTCCCACTACCCTCCTTTGCCCTCTATCTCCGCTCCTCCCTCTGACTAAAATACTTACCTTAGACTCCCATCCTGCTTCCATGCCTCTGATGGTGGTGTCACTGTGGGTTTTGGCCCTCTGATTTAAATTAGAGCTCCTAGTGTGATCCTGGTGGGAGGTCATTTGCTAGAGAATGGAAAACCCACCAGTGGCCCCACTGCTAAAGACAGGACTCTCCTCACCCTGCAAACATTCATTGCCACTGTTTATTCTGGGAGATGTAGGGGCGCATGGGCCCCTCCTCCATCTCTGATGAAATATTGGCAGACTCTTTATAATCTTTGGAACATTTAAAATCAAAATTTCTTAAATGCTACATGACATTTTATTTTCTGAATCTTATTTCCAATATTACCGAATGTGGGCACATTTAGCTTTGGCTACTAGATCCCAAACTCATTTTCATCATGGCAAATGTTCCCATCATTGAGAAAAAGCTGAAACCTGCCCACAGTTTCCAGCACAAGTCAATGAAGGTCCGTCTCCTCCTTGAGAAGCTTTATAGAGTGTATATGCAAGACAAGCACTTCAGAAAGAATTCAAAGGGAGAGAGTACCAGTACTTACTTGATAAAGAAAACATTGATTTTCTTTTCTAAACCTCTTTCAATAAAACTCACTAACTTGTTTTTCTCTTGTCCTACAACAACCCTGTTGGCTTCAAGGCCTTTATAGATTCTTTTTCATATAACAACAATCACATCTTTTACGGCCAAAACGCCACTGCACCTCATCTTTGAGAATAAACAGTTCCTACTTTGATTCTGTGATCTTTTATCTTGCTTGCCTTTTATCTAGCTGCCTCTGCCACCAGCCATCAAAGCCATCTGATCTCAATCTTCCTATTTCAGGCCCTACTGTTTGGCATTGTGTCAATGCTTTTAATCTCTGAATGCAGCCTATGGGCCAACTGCTCTCAGACAACCATGTGTTTCTCACTCGGATATTTGTAATGCAGCTATTTTTCAATTTTAGCAAATTAATACGACTTCCATTTCTTCTTTAAATGGACATAAAATTTTAAATAAAACATTTTACTAGTTTTCACTTCATCATTTTATAAAGTTCCACTCCTATTTTAGGCAACGAGTAGTTCCAAGAATAAATTAAGTAATATGTTATTCATTTATTCACAGCTTTGCACTTTATAAATGTTTCCAAATAGATTAATTTGTTTTATCTCAGTTATATTCCTGGGGCACATATACAGGTTTTTCAAAATGAGTTTTAATGTCTTTTCAAGATGAAGAAACTAAGACTCAAGGGTTTCTGCAGCTTCCCAGAGCTCTCCATAGTAATAGATATAACTGACATTGAAGTCCATGTGCTCTGACTTTTCACCCTCTAAGGGTTATATTATACTAGTCACAGCATATCCTCATTGCAAAGTACATGATTACGATTTTGAATATTGAGTTAATCAACAGATTCCCAGTGCTATAAAATCTATTTTAAAGCAGGTTTCAAAATACAGACATGACATAATAAGGCAGGAAAAAAAGCAAAGGATCTATAATAAGAAAACTTTAAATTTTCAAATCTGAATTTATTAATTAGTCGCTGAGGAATGTTACGCTCCAGATATTTATACCAGTCTATGAGAGCCTGTTATATATGTGCTCTTTGTGAAGGCTGTATGGAGAATATACTGAGGGGCTAATATACTGAGGTATGGCCACTACCTGAGTGAAGAATCTGTCAGTGTACCTAATAATGTGCTGTACTTCACAGTTGGACTTTGGGGACTTTAAACTTGGACAAGCTGGTTTGAATTCTAAGTTCCAATATCATCCTACTTTCTTATGTGTTTCTATAGTCAACTGGCTACTATGTTATGATGTCTATATATGTAATACACCACTGAGACCATTGGTTGGGATTGGAGGCGGATTTTAAGGTGTCTCACCCAGCCCAGTATGTTAGCTTTAGAATGAGAAAAACTTAGTCACAGGCAGACAACAAGACTCCATCGGGGAGCTGGATGATTGGTCTGCATGGGCTAACTCAGATGCATAAGCATTTCAGGCAAGCTCCTTAACCACTGAGCTATCTCTCCAGCCCTTGCATAAGCATTTCATTAGGATAAAACTCTTTGAATGAAAATAAAGCTTAGAGTGAACATTATTGTACTATGAAAATATTCCATGAAAGAATTCTTGGCAGAAGGAGGAGACTCTGGATTCACACATCTCAAACTATACTCCATTTTACCTGAGTTAATGACTGTACCTAATATTCCAGAAGCTCTTATTTTCATTTCCTACTAGTATAAAATAGTAATCTGGAAATTCTCCCTAGGAGGATATATGATCCCCTGGCATCCCTTAAGCAGAGTAGTTCCCCGCTTCCCCACTTAACTTTTCTCTTTGTTCCTCCCATACTCTTGCTCATCCTTGTTGTTTTTTTTTTTTCAGTTATGTTAGTTAGCCAATTTTAATATCTTTATTATCAATAATTAGATACATTGTATGAGCACATCTTGTGATGGTACCTCCATTTCCTTCCTCTCTGTCCCCTACTCACTGGGGTTCCTCCTCAGAAGGCATACTGGATCAGTCCGTGGGGTGTGGGGTTATAAATAGCACAGGAGGTATCCAGGTCCCCCCACCCTTTGTATGTTGTCACTGAGAGGAGGCTATGTCTCTGGATATTCTCCCCCAACATGGCTCTTACAATCTTTCTACCCCTTTTCTACTCAGTTCCCTGAGTCATGGTGGGTGAGCATTAAGTCTGCTTTATTGTTGATATTTTAGGATTCTCTGGACTTCTGCTTTGGGTGTGTTGGATATCGTTGGTGTCTGTCTCCATTGACCTTTCATGGGTTATCTGACATCCTGTGGTGATAGGTCTCTTGTTTATCTAGCCACTTTCTCATAGGTTTCATTTAGGGCCTACATGATAGGCCAGTGGTGGTTCATCTCCTGCCAGGATGTCAGCCATCATCCGGTGGCTTGTTGGTGGAATTGAGTTGTACATGGCTCTCACTGTCTTCTGAAAAATACAAACAGAATCTCCATCAGAGAGTGAGATCAGTATAGGTTAAATGAAACAACATTGCTAAATTGGAAAGATTCTAATGAATGTAGCCTCTCTGTAGCTCTCTGGTATTGGGAATTTCCCTTTGTTTTCTTATTGAACCCAATTATACATAATGCATAATAAGAGTCTCCACTTCTGGCCTCTCCACAGAAGACTTCATATAACTCATTGAGACTCTCATTTCATTCAATATATCAAAAATTTATTTGCGTACAAACTTCAGAAAAAATACAAGTTACATAAAGGTGTACATATATGTATGTACACACACATACTATACACACACACACACACACACACACACATATATATATATATATATATATATATATATATATATATAAGTTTAACTGTGCTTTTGTGTATATATATATATATATATATATATATATATATATATATATATATCCAAAAGCACAGTTAAAACTTTTAATAAGTATTTACTCAAAGTCCAGGTGTTCTGATTTATGTTTTGTTGCATTGTAGATTATTTTCTTAATGTTTGCTGTCCAATAATCTGAGTGTCATCTGTAATAAATTAAAAAGCCATTTGAAAAAATATTGCCTAAATGGAGGTAGAGAAAAAGGTGTTCACTTTAATGTAAATTGTGTTTATTTCTGGATTGCAAATTATTAAATGATAGGCACTTTCTTTTTTGTAGATTCTCTATTATCTGAATTTTAAAATAAGTCATTACTTGACAAATTAATGTGTCAATCAAAAGAATCAGTCATAAGAAAGGATTAGAATTTGAAGGCCACAATAAGCCAATATGATTTTTATTGTTAACCTTACAGGGAGCAAATAGAATACTGATTTAAAAATATTAATCTGTTGGTTATAAAGAAGGAAACCTGTTAGAATGTCTGGTGTGGAAAATCAGATTTTTTTTTAGTCCTTAGGTTGTTTTATTTTGTATTCATCTCACTTATCCCAGAGTCATGAGTTGAGCTCAGGTTAATAGTCTTAACACGTTTAACTCCAATTATTAAGATATAAAGGAGATTAATTGAATTTTTATCCTGCATTTTAATAACAAAACCAAGGCAAAGAAAAAAATTCAACATCCAAGGTAAATCCTAGTTTAATGAGCTCCTGTAATATCTCACACGCAGGTCACTTTCTCGCAAGTCAGAGCCAAACTTTCCACTTCCTTTTATTTTCATACACACAGGCTTTACTCCTCCAACAATTTATAAAATTCATGGAAAATCAAATCCTATTGCTTTTTCAGTTGAGCCATCCTTAAATAAACTCCTTTGCTAACCATTACTCTAAAGGTCTCTGATCTTGGAGAGCACGTGTACATGTGCTATCCGTTACCTGCGCTTCATACAACAGGCATGCTCATTCTCTCTTAAGTAAAGATAGGTCATTCTAGATGATCTGATTGGTTTTGGTCTAATGCACCTGTTGTACAGTTTAATTCTAAGCCACCAATGAACAACCATTAAGAAGAACACATTCCCATATTTGAAATGGGGGAAGTTACAGAAACCATTGAGTGGACAAGAATTAGTCCCTTAGAAATGGATACTGGAGGGTGAGTGTAACCCAGGGATTCAGAGGTTTTGGTTTTAAAACAAAATCAATAACAAAACTCATGTAGCAACAAGAGGAAAACTAGCTAAAGAGTCTTTTGATAACTGGTTTCTTTTTTCTTTGTTACTGTACAAATCTCCAACCAGTATGTGCCCAGCATTACTGGTCTGGAGCTTTACTGTATTTTGACTAAAACTGTCCCCACAGGAAAAAAAGCCTCCACAGTTCTTTAGAGAAAGCTTTCATTTTCAACTAGTTCTATGTGTGAGATAATATATCCCACATATCTAAAATAATCAATCTCTATTACTTCAACACTTTGTTCCCAGATAAATATTTGGGAGAACAAAAGACAAACACAGTTAAAACACATACATATATATGTACATTCATACAGACATATATGCATGCATGCATACATACATACATACACATACATATATAGCAACAGAAAAGTCTGTTGGATGTAAATGGATTTTTTATCTTTTATTTATTCATTTTCAAGCAGAGAGATACAGAGAGACAGAGAGAGAGAGAGAGAGAGAGAGAGAGAGAGAGAGAGAGAGAGAGAGCGCACCAGGGCCATCACCCTGTGGGTCTGGCTTATGTGGTTACTGGGGAACTGAACTGGGGACCTTAGGCACTGGAGGCAAGTGCCTTAACTGCTGAGCCGTCTCTCCAGCCCCCAGAAATGGCATTTTTTTCGGAGTCATTTTCAGTCACAGATTCAGTATACCACATAGGTGACAGGCTTAGGAGAAACCACAGTACCTCATTTCCTTTAATAACAAACTGCTTGATACTATAATATGTTATGGGCTACATCACAACAAAGTTAACATTTTTACCTAATTATGTCTGTGAAAACCTCATACTTTCATTCAGGTCCTTAATATTTTCATTAATTTACAGTGGAAAGCATCTTTGGGGGGGTTAAGTGGTTTATTTATTTTTATATAATTTTATTATTAAGTGGAAACTTGTTATGCACAAATCATGTGTTGGCACCTCTGTTTCCCTCCTATGTGTCCCCATTCCCCCCCCCTCAGTGGGAATGCTGGTATGGTTCATGGGGATTAAAGGCTATGTGTTATGCAAGCAGCAGTCAGTCATTGGGGGGAAGAGGAACAATGCCCCTCCACCATGACTCTTCCCTTCTCTATACCCCCTTTTTTACAAAGTTCCCTAAGCCATGGTGGGTGAGTTTTAAGTCTACTTTAGTGTTGAGCTCTTAGGAGCCTCTAGATATCTGTTTCGGAATGTTTTGAGTATCCACATTGTCTAACAACTGAACATAAATTTAAATAGAGATGTCTATTTTGGGGTATTCTGTTTAATTAAAATTTTTAACAGCCTCCCAGGTTATTTAAAGAGAATACTGTGTAACTTCTGAGCTTCTCCTGAACTGTCTCTAGTGACTGCCACACCTCCAGGTTATGCACTGCTCAGTCACCTGAAATATGTTTCTATTTGTTGGCCAAAGTGAGATTCTGTCACGAAATGTGTTAATCAAGTGAGAATTGCTTCACACCTACTTTCCATATTTCTACAAGAAATACTTCAAATCCAATTCCTGTAAACTGAACAGATGTCGAGAATGGTTAAATACCTGCAGAATCCCCTGCAGAGGAACACTGAAACCAATATTCCTCCCCCAGGCCTCAAGGTCTCTTCCCAGAGCACAAGAATATGAAGTGGATTGACTTTTTCCCATTCTTACTCAGAAGTCCCTTGTCCTGGCATAGGGTTAGACCTGGATTTCTTAGATGACAGTGAGTGATCCTCTTAAGACACTAAGTTACTGTTCCTTCATATGTTTGAGAAAGCCTTCCATTGATATTAGTGTTATAAGCAAGGAGTATGCTGTTCCTTTCATTACACACAAACACAGAGAAATCGTAATGTATTTTAAGGTTATATCACTGTTAACTAATTTGTCTTGAACAAGGAAACCCTGGCCTCATGTGCTATAATGTGTCAATCACAAGAATCCATTAGATTAATGTTCACTTTTCTGTAAAGCAACTGGAAATTATTCCAAGGTGATTTACCTGAAGTTATGCCATTTATGTTTTTAAAATTATTTTTATTTTCCCAGCTCCTATGAGACTTCCACAATCATTCTTTTAATCCTTTCTTACTACCTTCCTTTCTGTTCCTTTTCTTTCTCTCATCATTCCTTCCTTTCCCCCTGTCTCTTTCCCCTTTCTCTTTCTTTCTTCCTTTCTTTGTAATAGGGATTGAAACCCAAGAATCATGCTACTAAGTACATGTTTTACCTCTGAGCTTCATCATAGTGAGAAAATCTCAGAGAGAGCCAAAATTCTCCCAATTTGAAGACGAGAGAGGTACTTCAGAAGCCATATTTGATATATGGGACAAGCATTTTCTGAAACTGATCACTCTTAAGAAAACATATTTTCTCACTCCAGATATAAAACCGTTATAGAATAAAAACCTTCTCCTGACATATTTACAAACCGGATAGTATTACGAAAATTAAAATTCAGATTGACCATAAATTTCATGTATGTCCTATTACATTTGTGTTAGATTGTTACAATGAAGGACATCAATGTAAGACAAGTGGTAGTTCGAATTCCACATGTATGTCACTGGGCTACTTCTCAAGGTGAATACCATTAGGTTGAAGGTGATCTACAGGTAAACCATTAGTTGATTTCCCCAGCTGCCAATTCATATTTAGGAAAATGGAACAGAGTTGATGGTCAGTACAATAAAATCAAAGAGAATCAACAAATTAATATATATTATACGCAAAGCATAAAATTAAGTTATCCTAAGTAATATTTTGTGTGTGAGAGAGAACAAATGAGTGGATAGATAAAATTGTTAAAGTGTGAACTTGATGTCAAGATAGAATGTGATATCACTCTTTTTCTAAAGGTTACATAAAGGACAATAATATAACATTCTTGCCAAAGTGATTTTCACATTCACAGCATCATCTCATTTTAAGTGTTTATTGTATCACTACTTTCCAGATGGACAAAAACAATCCCAGAGATAAGAAAGTATATCCCATGAAAGACAGCTAATTAATTATGGATGATGAGCTTCAATTTTGCTACTGTTTTATGTCCCCACACCCTTGGCCTAAAAGATTTGTGGGAATTAATTCAAAAGTTAAAGCATCTCTATCCAGATACCCAGCACATCTATGAATCAGCAAAGAAGTAAATAGTCTCTGCTGACTCATAAGCATGGGTTTGATAATCACTGGGATAAGCCCCTGGCTTTCTGTTGCTTATTTTAGAATATTCAAATGTGCAATTAACCCTTAAGAATTTATAAATCATTTAGAAAATTGGAGAGTCTAGATATGCAAGTGTAAGAGAAATGCCTTAAGAAAGAAATGATGCTACATAAAATATTCATTTATGGATTAAGCAACAAAGATGAGATGAATTCCCCTCAGCCCTCTGTCATTCACCTACCCTTGCAAAGCTCTGGAACTGTTCGTTAAGTTAAAAATTAGAAGCTCAAGAAGGAAAGGCACATTTTTGTTTACTCATGATGTCTAAAATAACCAGAAATAAAATTTCAGCAGTGATAGAGGAATCCAACCATATTTTCTTATAAAATATCTTACTAATTGTCCACAAATTGATTTCCTAGTATCTAATTCTTTACTCTCCTCTTGTCTTGATTTCAGTCTCTCTGGTTCTCCCAGGCTAAGCCCACACCATCCCTATATCCTTTCCTTTACAGGACATTTCTCAGCCTGATACCTGCTATGTAATTTGTTGGCCATTTGATTCCAGCCTCCAGACAAACTTTTTCTACATGTCCATGTACATCTACCCTCATTGTGACATGTATAAAGTTCATACTTGAACAACTCTTTGCATTGCTTCTATCTGCTTCTCAAGATCTCCAAACTCATGTCCACTGTCAGCCCTTACCAAGATATCACCAGGCTCATGTGCTAACACCCTATAGACACCATCGGCTTGGAATATGGTTCCATATTGATTTAACTATTATAGAAGAACACAGGACAAGCAGCTTTGAATTTACTATCACAGATTCTCTCCACATATGACTTCTTACCCTATGGGATGAAATGTTCATGCGTAGCTCACCATGACATAGAGAAGCTACCTGTTCATTTTGCAACCTGTCTTTTCTGTTTTTCCGGATACATAGAATTAAGACAGCACAGAGCCATCCACGTTAAATATACAGTCCCATAATCCAATGTTGCACCATCGACAAGACAAACAGGAATAACAGTCCCAAGAAGTCAAAATTCCTCGTCTATTTTAAGGCTATCATATCCATGGAAGTGATACCATATAGGAAAGTCCACATTCCTCTTCCTAGGCAAGCCTAGGATTATGCAGGGCAAAAGATTTATGGTAGCTATTTTTTCACACCACTGAAAAGAAACTTCTTCCCTTTATTACATTGTCCAAAATGTTTACTTGCTAGTCACTCACTTTTTCTACTATTATTGTTGCTAATATTGTTCATATCATTTGCTCTTTCTCTTTTGTTATGGATATCAAAGAGTAAAAATAATTTGAAGTCACTTTCCATTGTATTATGCTGGTTTTCTAAACTTGGAAAATCTGTCTCATCACTGGGGAGATGGCTCACTGGATATAGCACTTGCTATGCAAACACACACACAAAGGCACACATACACACGCACACATACACACACACACACACACACACACACACACACACACACACACACACCACATACACATAAGCCAAAAACATCTCTCTCTTGGTTATTTCTGAAACCTTTCAGCTACTGTGTCTTAAAGCCTGGGACCTCTTTTATTATCTCTATTATCTTCCCAATACTTTAAGTGCTGTAGTTTTACTCTAACCATAAGAAAGGTATTTTGGACTCACCCAAGCAACTACCAATTGCTTGACTATCCACAGCAAAATAACCATATTTTAAATACTTATTTATTGACAAGAGAGGGGGGAGAATGGGCATACCAGGGCCTCTGTGACACAAATGAACTCCAAATACATGCCATACTAGATGCATTTGACTGTAAGCGGGTGCTAGGGGATTTAACCAGGACCACCAGGCTTTGCAAACAAGTACCTTTAACTGCTGAGCCATCTGCCCAGCTCTCTGCTGTCTTCATTGATTGTGTGAGAATAGGGAATGAGGCCAGATAACTTAATTCATCCAGTAGAAAAATCACTGGATATTTTCATAAAAATTTTACAAAAACAAATGACAAATAGAAGGACTGCACTGTGTTAAAATTTCCAATTACAGACTCAGTTTTATGTGCTCAAAAATGTGTATTTTTGATCAAAAAGATGTTTTTGTTGTTTAACTGAAGAAGAAATTATTTCCTCAGGAACAATTTTTATCAGATATAATTCCAGAGTTGGAGAAAGTACAAGTTCTGTTTTTTTAAATGTATTATCATTTAAGTTCTTCAAAACACTCAGAGGTAAGAATTCTTATCTCTGTTGTACAGATGAGGAAAGGGATAAAAAAGTTAATCAGTATTCCTCTGATAAAACAGTTAACCTGGAGAAAGTACCCTTGCCTCTGAGTAGAACACTTCATCCATGTTGTTTACAGATGATTAATTTGCAAAAAAGAAAAATGAATTTATTGCATGAAGAATATGTTTGACCTTATTTGAAGAAAGTATGAGTTAGGAAGAAAGTAGAGAGCTCTCACCTGCGATTTTGGCCACTTTTCCATCATTGTTGGCAGAGGTTGAATCTGTCAGTTCACAAGGGTATTGGGTAAACTAGAGGGTAATGAATGACATCTAGTTAAGAGGATGGGCAAAACCCTGATGCATTACCAGCAAACATCTTTAGGTCTGTATCAAATAACCTTGTGCAGCTTCGCTATAGCACCCCAGAAAGCAATAGCTATAGGGAGACAATTCACTCTGCCCAACCTGGAAGAAATATGGCTCCATTGAAATAGAGTATGAGGTGCATTATTGCTACCAATTTCAGATCAAAGACATTCATTCAAAAACTTCTATTGTACCTGTTATATCTGTTAGCAGACACTGATAAGAGAATGAAGAGAAAAAAAAAATAGTCACTGTCCCTGTCATGGGTAAAATTTTATTCTCAATGGGAAAACTGATAGGAAATCATAGAAAAGTGCATGAGCTACAATGTGATACAGAAAGCATATACTTAATTAGGCCTTTGGAAGTAGGGCATGTAGTTCAGAAAGGCCTTATTGGGTATGGTAAAACTGAAACTGAATTTTGCAGAATGATTACCATCTAGATATATAGAGAAGGAATGTTTGCTGGTTATAAGGACCTCTGCTGACCCTTGGAATCCATGGAGAGTGGCTCAAATGCCAAAGACAATGATTTTGTTTTCTGTCCTGTGACTATTAAAGTAGGAAAGCAGCATGAGCTGGTATATACCCAACACAAAGAGAAGCAAGATTAGGAAAAGGCCAATTAATCATCTAATTCTACATCATTTTCTTAGTGTTCGAGCAGGAGATCGGATTCCTCTCATACTTAATCACATCTCTACCATCACCATTCTCTCACACTCAGACACTGCCAAAAACAGTTTGGTTTCTACTAGGAGTCTGGCACTGTACTCAGCATCAGAGATATATTGCCTCTAGTGCCAAGATTCCTGAGGCAGAAATTTAAATAAATCAGTGCAATATACAAATCAGCATCACAAAGTTCTGGAATGGCTGTGATAGAGAATGGAAATGAAGGGGAAGTCATTTGAGCACAAATAAGGAAAAGCCACAAAATAAGATAGCCTCAGGTTGAGCATCACACTAACTTTCTTCTTCTTAGTAAAGATTGGGTCTCACTGTTATCAAAGATGACCACAATGTCCTGGACTCAAGCAGTCTTCTGACTCACCTTCTAAGAAGCTCCTTTGCTCACAGATAACCATGATTGTCTTGCCACCCATGCTCTTGAAATAAGCATGACATTTAAACCTCACAATCATTCTGTAAGGGTTTGAGCCCTTTGGCCCCCACTTTAATAGTTCAGAAGACAAGATTCAGAAAGATAAACAGAACGTTGGCAAAAGCCATGCCAGCATAAGAGACACAACTAGGATTTTAATTTATATGGCCTTTTAAAATCGAGATTTTTTTATTGCCCAAAAATATATGGAATGGCACTTGGAAGAGAGGAAGTCTAAATCCATCCCCATGTCCACAGGAGAGGAATGGTCTAAGGACAAGCTATGCCTGGGTCCAAAGAGGGAGCTGGTCTAAAGACACATGGTCCAAAATATTGCTCTCTGTTTTATCCTTTCCCTCAACTGCACCATTACTTGTGTTTCTGCTCATGAACCAGTGTATCAATGGTCTTTGAAAAACTCAGTGACAAAGGTATTGCCATCATCAGGACAGGTATGGGACATCATAGAAAATGTCATCCAATAGCCCTATTTTATCCTTATTTTCTTTGTATACATACTAGGAAGATTTTATTTGATTGTTTTTTAAAGATTTTCAATTTCAGAAAAATATGTTGTAAGGCAAAACCAAAAGAAGTTTTAAAAGAATCACGAGCATAATGTTGACAGTTAAAGAAAACTTTGAGAGAACGAGAACTAGATAAATTTGGAATGATGGTTTGGTGAATTAAACATTTTCAGTGAGGAATTGTGGACAGCTCTGGGAAAACCTGGATAAAATGATCACCCGAGTATTCATTTCTGCCTTTCTTAAGCTACTTACATTTGAGGAATTCAACATGGGTTACATCTTCATTTAAGTGCTCACTTACAATTTTTACATTATATCCAGCTCTATGGATAAAAAATACAATAAGGACCAATATACATTTTTATTTTCATCAAAATACCCAAGAGAGCAAAACAATAACATCATGGGTACTAGAAATAATTCCCTCCTTTCCTCTTAAAGCTGAAGTTGCAAATTACAAGTTTTAAAGTTTCCAATTTTGCGATCAAAGCATGAAGTTGGGCTTACATGATAACCAGAAAGCATGGAAATTGCAAATTAATAATCTGATACTGGACACCATATTGGCCAAAGGGATGGAAATCTCCAGGGAAAGTTGAACTGAGAAAGAAGAATGAAAGGAGGCCATGGCAGGAGATTTGATTGTTTTAATGATAGGGGTGAGATTCAAAGCAAGCTGCTTTGAAATAAGGACGTTTCATCTAGAAGGTTTTTAGTGGATATGACAAAACTACTGTGAATCTGTGGTTAAGAATCTCATTGAATTTATCCCATGGTCTTTAAGTGAATAACCTTTTTGCTTTGTGTCCAGTGTAGGTCTTTTGAAAACTAGGTTTAAGGAATGTAATCATCAAAGTCCACTGGTTTTATTTTGTTTTTTTCCTGTTGTCAGAGATCTTGCCACTTGCTGCTTACAAAATGAAAAATAAATAAAACATTGTTCCTGGTCTGAGGGAGTTCACAGACTAGTAAATCAAGTGGATGACAAACTAGTAAAATAACATATGAAAAAGAATTAAACTTCACTGCCAAGGAAACAGCAAATGGCAGAAGACATTGAGGGAAACTTCAATCTTGAAGGTTAGGGCTGGGAAGATGGGTTAGTGGATAGTTTGCAATGCAAGCATATGGATCTGAGTTCAAATTCACAGAGCACACTTCAAGCTGGATGCATACATTACCTCAGCACATCTACCATGGGGAGGGAGGAGAGGACAGGAGAATCCACCAGAGGCTTGCAGATTAGTCAAGCTGGTAAACAGATTGTAACAGTGAATGATGAGAGCTCTACCTGTGCCTGTGCCTATGCTCAAACATACACATGCATGCACGCACACACATGCACACACACAGAGGCACACACAGGCATGCACACACACATGCACATGCATGCATGCACACACATGCATGCATGCACATACACACACATGCATGCACACAGACACACATGCACACAGGCACACATACACACACACACACACACACACCAATAAAAGAAGAGATGAAGTTTGGTCTGCACCTGGATGGAAGCCATGAATAAGCCATATGACAACCTATATATCTTAGTTAGCTAATTTAAAAAATTAAACTTAAAAAATAAGAGACTTTGATCACAAGCACACTGCAGAGTAGACAAGGCTGTACCCCGAACTAGAGGTTGTTGAAAGAAAGTCCCAATGCCAGGGCTAGACTACCTCCCAGTGAGTTCTTTGTCTGAGAGGCCCACTCAGTACCCCAAAACACTACAGGCTATTGCCAATCCTCTGGTCTATCCATCAGAAATAGACATTAAGTCCCTGAGAAATTAAGCCTGAACAGAGCTGGAAGCCTCCTCCATGTTGTGCAGACTGCTTGGTATAAAAGTCAACAACTCTCTTAACCAGCAATGGACCCTGTGAACTGGACCCACAGGCAAGATGTGTCCAGAAGATGCATATCAGTTATAGGTTTGAGGCCTGCACCATGAGACAGAGTTCATGCATGGTGTTGAAACCAAAAACCTATGGTTGGGAAGATCATAGGCTCTAGGTGGGCAGGGTGGGGGGAGCTACGACTGCTCTATGGGGAAATGGATCTGATGTGCTCATCAGATTGCCCTTTAAATATTCATGCTTGTGCCCATAGAAGATTGCTAATCTCACTGTGGGCAGATACTGGGGAGACCCAAGACTCATCAAGGTGCTGAGAACAAGTGACAGTTGGCTGCTTAGCCCTAGAGTGATATCCATATCATACCTGCCAAGGCTCAGAGAACAATGTACAGGAGATGGCAGATAGAAACTTATTGTTTCTGGCCAGAGAATCTCCTTTTAGGGATGGATTTGGATATTGAGAGACTCAAATTTGTCAAATTAGGGTATTGAGAGCTCAGTACAAAATGCAACATCTCCATTACACCCTCCAAGGCTCAGGGAACATTGTGGAAGAGGGAGTGGAATGAATGTGAGAGCCAGAGAGTCAGAAAGAGTGTTTGAAGACACTATCTTCCAGATATGAAGTGTTAAGTGTATTCATGATTGCATAGCAGCCATAGGCTGCTGTTACCCCCAAAAGCCCTGCACAGCGTTGAGCCAATCAACATAGATAATAGAAAGGAGATAAATGAAAGAGACATTAAAATGAAGAGAAACTAGTTGGGAAAAAGAGAGAGTTCAGTATCATGGGACAGGAGAAAGAAGACATAGGAAAGAAATGAGAGGGGATTATGACCAAATTATAGTAAGTTCATGCGTTCAAGTTTTCAATTTAAAAAGAAACAAAAATAATACTCCATTAAGAGTTCAATCTTTAAGCTTTTTAAAGCACAGAGTTAACTTACTTTTTGAAAGAAACATCTCATATAGAAGAGGATGGAGGCTCCTGGTTGAACTCAGAAGCCCGGCAGTGTTTGATTCACAAAGAGCTGCAGGGAAAAGGTAGAGTTCCCTGAGAGAAAAGAGAGATCATCTTTTAAATATTTTGTCTGATCACACCACTCCTCCTTTAAACCCCTGGCTACTGACTTGTGAAATTTGAATAGCTCCCACCTCTAAAGAAACCACACTCTAGGCCCTGCTTGTCACTCTGATCACCTTAGACACCACTGTCCTTTGCTCGGTGTGCTTGCCACCCGCCTGCCTACTACACACCTTCCACAAGCAGGCTCCAGTTCTTACTCCCCAGTGTGCCCTGGCTATTGGCTCTTTGCTTTCCAAGGAGACTACTGAATCCTGACCTTCACTCGCCTAACCCATTTCAAGACATGGCCAAGGCCACCTATTTAAGCTCCCTACAAGCTCCCCAACCTGTCTGTGCCCAACAAACTGGAGTAAAAAGTGTTTCTTTATGTAAAGCAGGTTCTTTCCCCTGCACTCTCATTCTCTCGGTATCTATCCTCACTCCTATGTATTTATTAAGATGCCCACAACCACCAATGGCTCAAACCCACTAAAAAAAAACTAGAGCAGAACTTTAGTTTTATTATATTCTAACATTTTTTTTCTTTTTAAAAAATATTTTATTTATTTTCAAGCAGAGAAAGAGGGGAAGAGAGAGGGAGGGAGAGAGAATGGACATGCCAGGGCCTACAACCACTGCAAATGAATTCCAGATGCATGCACCACTTTGTGCATCTGGCTTCACAGGGGTACTGGGGAATTGAACCTGGGTCATTAGGCTTTGCAGGCAAGCACTTTAACCATGGTGCAATCTCTACAGCCTTTGTATTATAATTTTTAAAATATCTTTATTATCCATAACTAGATACATTGTATGAGCAAATCTTATGATGGTACCCCCATTTCCCTCCTCCTTGTCCCCAGTCCACTGGAGATCCTCCTTGGTGGGCATACTGGATCAGTCCATGGGGCAAGGGGTTATGAATTTCTCTAGAGGCAGCCAGTTTATACGCCCTATTTGTGTGTTGTTGCTGAGGGAGGCAATGTCTCTGAATATTCTCCCCCATCATGGCTCTTACAGGTAATATAATTTTTATGGTGCACACAAGAAGTTATTGATAATTTGGATGAACACTATATTTTCCTGTCAGCTGTAGTACATATGATGTTCATTAAAATGAAGGAATAAACATAAACAACATTATAATTGAATACATGTGGCTTTATTCCATACAGTCTAAATATATTTACTCTAATTATTTAACTTATTTATTTTTAATAATTAAATACATTGTATTAGCTAGTCTAGTGATGGTACCCCCATTTTCCTCTTCCCTGTCCCCAAACCACTGAGGGCCCTCCTCAGAGGGATTGCTGAAATGGTCCATGGGATGGGGGATTATGAATTGTATAAGCAGTAGCCAGTTGTGTGTGTGTGTGTGTGTGTTTTATTGTTGTTGTTGTTGTTATTGCTTTTGTTGATAAGGGGAGCAATGTGTCTGGATATTCTCCACCACCATGGCTCTTACAATCTTTCTGCTTCCCTGAGTCATGGTGGGTGAGTTTTAAGTCTGTTTTACTGTTGAGTTCTTAAGAGTCCCTGGGTTTCTCCTTAGGACAGTGTTGGATATCCTGTGTCTGTCTCCATTGTCCTTGCATAGGTTATCTGACTTGCTGTGGAGGTAGGTCTCTTGCTCATCTCACCACTTCCTCATGGGTTTCATCTTTATATCATAAGTTAGGAGTGGTTCATCTTCTTTTTTTTAATATTTTATTTATTCATCTTTCAAGCAGAGAGAGAGAGAGAGAGAGCACCAGGGCCACCACCTTGTGGGTCTGGCTTACGTGGGTCCTGGGGAATTGAACCCGGGGCCTTAGGCACTGGAGGCAAGTGCCTTAAAAGCTGAGCCATCTCTCCAGCCCTAGGAGTGGTTCATCTTCTGCCTGGGTGTCAGGCATTATCTCTGGTCCTGTTGGTGGAATTCGATTGTCTATGGTTCTGACTGCCTTCTGAGAGATACAAAACAGATCTCCAATGGAGAGTGAGAACAGTATAGGTTAAATTAGACAAAGAAGGTTAATTTGGTGAGATTCTAATGGGTGTAGCCTCTCTTCAAGCCCCTGGTAAGGGTTGTCTCCCTTTAGAGTCCAGATTCTTGGTCTCCATAAGAACTTGCCTCAAATACCAGTTCCAGCTGAGTGTTCCTTGCCACTTAGCAGGTCTCTTAGCCAATCAGCAAGCAGTTTATGACACACCTAGGTTTGGTGCCACTATTGCACAGAAGAGCACTTCTTGCCTTGCTGGTCTCTGTCATATACCAGTGTCCTCAGCAATACGGTCTTATCTCTTGCCTGGGGTGAGTATTCAAGAGCTTTGACATAAGCCTGACTTATTATGGGGGACCTCGTAGGTCTATTTGTTAAACAGCTCAGTGTGGAAAGTAATCAATTAGGCTTCCTCTCACCCTCTTTAGGGCCCCTCTCACCAGACAATGCCCACAGCTTCCTTGAGAGCTTAATATTGGAAAATAAGGATTTTTTATGGTTTCAATTCAGTATTGGTTTATATTACTGTATATCTCCTTCACCCTCCCATTCCCTCCAAATTCCTTCCATCCATTCTGTCAGTCTCTCAATTCACCTATCAGGTTTGCTTATGATCCAAGCTCAATGGTTAGAAACCACAAATTAGGGAGAATACATTGCATTTGTCTCTCTATTCTTGTGTGAGTTCACTATTTCACTGTTCACTGTTTCAGTTCTGCCCACTTTTTTTAACTTTGTTATGTCATTTTTCTTTTCAGCTGCATAGAATTCCATAGTGTATATGTACTACAATTTTGATATTCATTCATCCAGTGATGGGCTTTTGGGTTGATTCCAATTCTTAGCTATTATGAAATGAGCTGCTATAAACATGGTTGTGCAAATGTCTCTTTACTGAACCAAGGAATCTTGAGGTTAGATGCCCTGTAGAGGGTCAGTTGGGGTCCCTTGGTAGCTCTATATCCATTCTATTTAGGAGCCTCTAAACTGTTTTCCATAGTGGTTGAACAAATTTTCAATCCCATCAGCTGTGACATTATGTCATAAATTGCATGGGTGTCTTGGGCAAGAGCTGAGACTAGAATGTTCTTGCCTGAAAATATGATTGCTGAGTCCTGTTCTTCA
>PVHP010023005.1:0-27789 GCA_004024765.1 Zapus hudsonius
ATGCCTTCTTTGAAGGAACCACCCACCTTGGGATGCACAAAATCCCTCTGCTTTCCCAGCCTGTCCCTCACAAGGATGTATTTGTGTGGCCTCCGCTGGACCTCTGTGTTTGAAGATCATATGGAGGAGGTTGTCATCTGTACCTTTGCTCCATGCAAGTGCCAAGACATTCTCCTGGGTAGCAAGCATCTCAGATGAGAAGTTTTATTCCTAAGTGATTTCTTCAGGAATATAAAAGAGAATGGTAGGGGTGACTGGGCAGACAGCCTGCATCTCAATATACAAAGATCTTAAACCCGCGGTAGTCTTAGTGAAGAGAGCAAGGGAAAGTGGCCCAGAGCAGCCCAGCTACTGGAGGAAATAAAGGATGCTATCAAATCAAGAAGCACCATGCCTGTTCTAAGAATTGTAATAAGTTTAGTGTCTATCAGCTGATGAAGCTTCTCTGATTGCAGTTAAGCTAAGGCCTCATCCTTCTTAAATTTTATTTGCTTGTTTATTACTTATTTATTAATGTGGCATTTTGTGCCACAGTGCATGTGTGGAGACCAATGCTTTAACCGTTTTTTGGTCAGTCCTCATCTTCCATCTCATTTTGAGGCAGGGTCTCTTGTTCACTATTCTTTCCATAAGTTTCCAGAAGAATTCTCCTAGCCCCAGCTCCCTTCCTGTTATAGGTGCACCTGATTCCAGAAGCCAGGCACAGCTTTCAGCTTTCACATGGGATCTGGGGATCTGAACTCGGGTACTCAGAGTTGTATAGCAGATCTTTTATCTTCTGAGTCATCTCCCCAGCCCTGTGATTTTTTCCAAAGATAGGAACAAGGCACGCTTCGGATTATCCAGGACTTTTTCCTCTTTTGAGCCTTTGCGACTTGGAAGCTGCCCTTAATAATCAAAATTGGGCGTGGTGGTTCATGCTTGTAATGTTAGATTTAGGAGGTTGAGTCATTTGAGGGCAGTGAGTTCAAAGTCAACCTGGGCTGTGATGTGAGCCCTTATCTTAATAAACAACCAACTTTCCCCTAAAATATTCAGGTGAGGAATGAGCTCCTTCCCACATAATCCAATTTCATGAGGAATTCCGCTATTTTCAGAAAAGAAAAGCATGTTATCACATCCTTCCTTCAAGTAGCCCTGGGTAGGCATCCAGCTGTTTCCTGTGTGAACTGGTTTTCCCATAAATTCTCAGTCACAGAGTGTAGAAAGTGCTTATAAAGTTATATATATATATATATATATATATATATATATATATATATATATATATATATATATATGGTATAGGGTTTGGGGAGAAGGCTCAGTGGGTAAAGTTCTGGCTGTGTAGGCAGGAGGATTTGAGCTCTGACCCCAGAGCCCACGTGCAATGTTGGGTTCCTGTAACCCCCATGCTGGGGAGGTGGAGACAGGTTGATCACTTACAGGCTAGGTCGTCGGGCTAAATCAATAAACTTAACGTTCAGCAAGAGGCTTTGCCTCAAGAAATAACATTGACAGTGATTGAGGAAGACCCCTGATAGCCTGCACATGCATATACACACATGTATCCACATGCGCATATACATATGAAGACACAGACATGTGCACCACATACACAGGTGAAAAACACAAAGTTCTGTCTTGCATCCTAAGCTGTCTCTTCCGACTTGTCCTCAAGATACCTGAAATTTCTACCAGCATTCTTAGTTTTTTTTAAATCTAATTATAGGCATGATGTTGATTGGGAAAGATTGAAAAATGAGGAAGACAATGTTCATTTAGCTTTATACTCAAAGATTTCCACTGTGCTTGAGTATGAAGTGTCCCCACCCCCAGCCTTATATGTTGACTGTCACTTGATCCCTAGCTAGGCTGCTATTTGGAGAGGTTCTGGGAGCTTGTTTAAAAACTAAAATTTAAGATTCGAATACAAAGTAGTGGGTTCCATCACGGCATCTCCATCCATATGTGTGTCCATGTTTTGTCGACATTCGTTCTCCTTCCCCCGACTAGCCTCGCTGTCCTTTCGTCCCATCCAGCGGAGCCTTCTCCCTCCAGGTAGCCCCACTCTGTTCTATTACATGTGTTCTGTGACCCTCTCCATTTCCCACCTCCTTAAAGATTTCTTCTTCCTCTCTCATGATTTCTTGTGTAGTTTTGTGAGCTACAAAGAAACACCCATGCACAATGCCGTTTTGCATCTAGGCTCTGTATATGAGAGACAATGTGGTATTTGTCTTTCTGAATCTGGGTTATCTTTGCTTAACATGATGATTTCCACTTGCAACCATTTTCTCACAAATGTCATGATTTAATTTTTTTCTTTAGAATCCTGTAAACTCCCGTTATGTATATGGACGGCATTTCTTTATTCATTAGTTCTGTTGGTGGACATCTGAGCTGACTTCCTTTCCTGGAGATTGGCACTTACAGCTGTAAGCATGACTGTGTCTCTCTTAGTGTCCTTTGGGTTTATATCAATGAGTGGTAGAGTGGTAGAGTTGAGTGTATGGTAGTTCTAGTTCAGTCTTTTGAGGAAGAAGGTTCTAGAAACTTTAGAAGCTAGGGCCTAGTTGAAGAATGTAGACCTCTGCAGGAATGCCTTAGAAGGTTATACCTGTTCCTCACTCCTCTCCTCTCTCTTTCCCTCCCCTCTCTTCTCTTCCCCCCACCCTTCCTTCTTGTCTGTCTGATAATGTACCCGGAAACAGGGAACCAAGTGACCATGGACTAGACTCTCTTAAACTGTGAGCAAAATAAGTTCTTTCTCCTCTGCTTGTTTGTTATTTTGTTATTTATTTATTTTTATATTCACAAGGAGAGAGAAAGACAGACAGACAGACAGACAGACACACACACACACACACACAGAGAGAGAGAGAGAGAGAGAGAGAGAGAGAGAGAGAGAGAGAGAGAGAGAGAGAGAGAAATGGGCCTGGCATATGTCACTTTGTATATCTGGCTTTATGTGGATACGGGGGAACTGCTCTTGGACCACCAGATGTTGCAAGCAAGCTCCTTTAACTGCTGAGTCATCTCTCAAGCCCCTTGTCACAGTGATGAGAAAGTGAGCATGCTTGCATTGTATGACATACACTGCTGGGTATCCTTGGGGCTGGTGCAAATTGAACCAGAGATTGACATTGCTTACCAGGATGTGGAAACCCCAGTCATTCCCACCGATATCTGCTCCTCCTCCCCTTGCAAAGCGATGGGTGGCATGTTGGGGAGCATGTGCTGCCTTTTTGGGTTGAGGAGCAGGCATGTGCCAGCTAATGGCAGGTGGTGAGGGTCAGATATGTTACTTTCAGGATGGGATATTGAAATAGTCACATGGGTCTCTCGAGACTTCTATGCTCTATGTATGGTGGCCCACAAAGTGCCAACCTGTAGCTGCTCCATGAGTGGGATGGTGGCGGAGCCAAGAAGATGGACAAGCTGATGGGCTGTGTATAAGGTGTCAGTAAAGGCTCAGCACAAGGGTTAGCAAGTAGGAGGGCTCAGCATAGAGAAAACAGTACTTGGGATGATGGCATTCAAAAATCAGTTTGAGGGCTGGAGAGATGGCTCAGTCGTTAAGGCACTTTTGTGCAAAGCTTAACAACCTGGGTTTGATTCCCTAGTACCCATGAAAGCCAAATGCACAGAGTGGCGCATGCATCTGGAGTGTGTTTGCAGTGGCTAGAGGCCCTGGCACACCCATTCTCTCTGTCTCTCTTCTATCTCTTTTTGCTTACAAATAGATAAAATAATAAAAATATATTTAAAAATCAGTTTGAACACCCACTATGGCTCAGGGAATTTTGCCAAAGAGGGGCAGAAAGACTGTAAGAGCCAAGGTGGGTGGGAAAATGCAGAGGCATTGCCCCCCTCCCATGACTGACCTCTGTTCTCACACCTCCTAGCCCACAACCACTTGGTGCATATGAGCAATTCCATGGAGGAGGCCCTCAGTGGAATAGGGGCAGGGAGGAGGGAAACTGGTACCAACACATGATTTGTTCATACAAAGTTTCTACTTAATAAAAAAATCAGTTTGAGTTAAGGTCTGGGAGGAGAGTTAACATTCATAGTATTGGTAGAGAGTAATTTGGGTCGAGTCATATTACCGTCCAATAAAATAATAGCTTTGACTTACTGTTTATGCTGATCATGTGCCTGGTGATATATGCTAAAAGGTTTGAATGAATTATCACCTGGGAGGGCAGTATTATTGCCACCCCATTTGACAGGTGAGTAAACCAGGCAGGTGAAGTAGCCTGTTCAAAGTTCTATAGTTTGTTGGTGTCACTGCAGAGACTCAAGTTCCAGCCTGACCCCAAAGTTCTTGTTCTCAACCCTGCAGTTGGCAAGAAATATCTTGGCAGATTTGGGGGTACGTGTTAGCAGTTTTCAGTGCAGATCTCACTATCATGGAGCGGGAAGCAAGACTTCAGGATGGGATCCAGTGGACTGGAAGGCAGGGACAGAGGGAATTCTTGGATCCATTAGAGGGCACCACGTGTCTTTGAACTACAAGTTTGTGCTTGGCTCTCCTTTCTCCAAAACTGTTCTGAGGTCTTTGAATTCTAAAGGAAACCATAGGAAGCAGAGTTCTAATTCTGGAAGTCACAAAATCGGAGCTTGTCCCCAATCCTCACATTGTCCTAGCCATCCTAACTGTATTTGATGTGCTCTCCCTTTCCATCCATTGACTCAGGGGATAGGATTTCCATGAGACAGTTGGCGTTTTAGAAGCTAGCAGGAAGTAGCTTCCAGCTGTGACTTTGAACCAACCCCCCAGCTAGGCAGACATCATCGTTCTCCATCTGGGCTGCCTCATTCACCCCAGAACCCAGAACAACTCTCTACCATCACCTTCACCCTAGTTTGCTGAGCTTCTCTGCTCTGTTTGGAATGTTTGTATTTCAAAAGTAGCATTTAAGGGTCGGACATGGAGGGCACACTCCTTTAATCCCAGCACTCAGGGAGGCGGAGGTAGGAGGATCATTGTGAGTTCCAGGCCACCCTGAGACTGCATAGTGAATTTCAGGTCAGCCTGGGCTAGGAAAAAAAGTAGCTTTTAAATCTGAACCCTTTCTCATTGTTACCCCGATGGACCAATCTCATCTCCTTCGTGGAAGCCTTAAGCTCCTTTGGGGAAGGTTTTGTTTGTGTTTTCTGCTTCCCTCATGGTACTTAATTCTGTCTTGGGGACCTGTTGGTAGCTCGCTGATGGCTTTTGTTACATCAAGCCTACTCTATTTTTATGTTTTCTGATGCCATCGACTGAACTGAGCTATGTTCTTTCCCTTTTCTGTGTAACCCCCAGATCACCCCAACAACCAAATTGCCATATTTGAGCCCCTATTTTTTTCAGAGCCACGTACTTTGAAAGATTTCATCAATCTAGGTACAACTCATGGCTCCATACTTTTAGCTAAGACATCTTGAACAAGTCGCTTAAACCTCAGTTCTCCTACCTTTAAAATGGGGAGACTGGGGTGGCAACCATATCCCGTTATGTGAGAATTAATGACACAAATCTCCAGCGGCCATTATCTACTGGATAGATATCCTAGAGGTTGTTCTAATCCCCTACCTGCCTTCTGTTTTGTTTTCAGGACTCATTGGAAATAACCTGTTCTTCCACATCTAAATCTACCTCCCCTACTGAGTATTCTTTGCAGATTTGTAACGCAGCCTCTCAGCTGCCTGGGCAGTGGAGCTGGGCTGTGTTTCTTAGAAGTTTGTAAACCACAGGCAAACAAATAGCTGGCTATGGAGTGAGCAGCAGCCCGGCTCCGCTCCATCGGTTTGCAGCCTTTGATTCCCGCCATCGGAATTTGGTAGCTGTAATCAAACTTTTGCTGTGCACCACCTGCAGCTGCTGTGGACTTTCCGCTCATGTCTGGCTTCAGACTGGAGGCTGGTGATTAGGGCAGCGAATGAGCCCCACTCCGTGGATGCAGGTCGACTCGGCCCACTCAGCGCATCCGAGCACATTCCAGCGTGCAGATGCTTTCCGGCTTCCCTTTCCTTCTCTGAGGAGAACAACATATCCCGATGTTCTCTTGCCATCTAGTTATTGCCTTTTTTGCTTCTGCGTTTTAGTTCATCAATAATAAAAGGCAGGCGAAGCTCTTCTTCTCTGCTTGAAGGGACCTTCATACTGGGAACCTCTGTAAGCTTTTCAGGTCAGCGGTGTCCCTGAGGTCCTGGTGGATCTGTCTCCCAATGGAGGGAGGGCATTTGGAGTTACACTCATATGCCCATCTCTCTGCAGTACTTGCGCAAGCGCACATCCCTCTGAGTCTCCGTTTTCGTGTGCTCTTCCATGTCCAATAAGACATGCATGAAAGGTCTCCATGGGGCAGCACCGGGCAGCTGCTGGGCAGCAGAGCCTGAGGTTGGGGTGGGGAGGGGGAGGCTGGCTGCATACCACCCAGCAGAGGGCAGAAGTGTCTAACAGCGGATCCCAAATTCTGCTCAGTATTTCCATACAGGCTGAGGCAGGATGCAGCATTCCCTGAAGCTCCAAGAAAGTAGACTGCTTCTCTTTGGGATTGGGTAAGCTGATTCTGGCTGAGGAATAGGGAAAGTTCTAGAGCCTGGAGCCTTTAAGAGAACGAAGCTCGGATCCATTCATATTACAAGAAAGATTGTTATGGACTCTCCGGCTGGTCCTGTCAGTGCTTCCTGGGACGTCAAGATGAACTGCTGTAAACGGGACCAGCAGTAGCAGCCAGCAGAGGAATGGGCCAGCATGGCTCCCTCATCGTGGCCTCCCTTAGGTGCACTGCTTTAGGTCCTAGTGGTTCAGAGAAAGTGCCAGAACTCAGCTTTCTTATTTTCAAATAAAGCAATTTATTTCCAATCTTGACTTTTCTGGCTAGTACGTCATATATTGAAAACTAACTCTCAGATTGCAGACATGGCTCCGTGGTTAAAGGCACTTGCTTGCAAAGCCTGACAGCCTAGATTCAATTCCCCAGTACTCACGCTAAGCCGGATGCACATAGTGGCGCATGTGTGTGTATGTACATATGCGTGTGTGTGTGTGTGTGTGCTCAGCAAGTCTCCTTCCCCTCTGCCCAGTGCAGGAACTTGCCCTGGCTATCTGAATCTGTCCATTGTCTGAGGATTTAGCCTTGACACTGGTCCTTCCAGAGCATCCCGTTACCGTCATGTAGCGTTTTGGGCTGCAGGACGGAAGAAAAAGGGAATAAATGGGTTCAGAAGAAGAGAGAACAAAGAAGCCTGGGCAAGCAGAGTCCAGCCCAGCCACCCAAGCCTATCTTGCATGTTGCATTTCTGTGACTTCCAGCTGGGGTCATGATTTAGAAATTCCGAACCATGGAACAACATGGAACGAGATGGAACCTGGGTGGCCATTCTGAACTGGAACCAGACTGTCACCAGCTTATTAGCTCCAGTGAGAAGAGCTGCAGAGAGAGCAAGGCCAGAGAGGCGAGAGTTTAATCACTGTGAATCTTGCCCAGGTTAGAATTTTGTGTAGGGTCATCAAGGGAACTGGATATGAGACTCCCTTAAGGAATGGGTGACCTCTAAGCTTCTTGGATTTCCTGAGCTGCATGGAGTCTGGAAATGCCTCTGGCTGAAGAGATTCCATACGATCACTATGCTTCTCATTAGGAACTGAGTGGTTTTACAATAGATCAGTTTCTCAGATCTATATACACAGAGACCCCTAGGGGTGCTCCTAGGAGGAGCCGCATAGGATTGTGGGAAAGCCACTTTTCTCAGGAACCCACTGTGTTATCTTGTACACGACCGTTTCCTTCCTGGTTCTCTGGTTTGCTTTTTCTGTCAAACTTATTGGTTGGAATATATCATGATGGCAAGTGTGTAGCACACATGAGGCCAGGCAGACTGTGCTCACAGCACATTTTACTATTAACTATTAACTCACAGCATTTTCCCCTGTTGATCTGGATACAGATTCTTTTCAACCATGTACTTGACCCAGTCAGTATCAACCAAATACATATTTTGGGGGGGAAGGATTTTTACTTTTCAATGTTTGAAACAGAGAATCACTCTATAGTCCACAGTAGCCTCAAATTAACGCTACCACAGCTTTCTAAATGCCAGGATGGGGTATATACCATTTTGCCTGACTAAATAGTTTTTTACCCTAGAGATTAAAACCACTGGCCATATTAGACTACATAATCTTTTCAGGTAAGGTCTCACTCTAGCCCAGGCTGACCTGGAACTCATTCTATAGTTTGAAGGCTGGCTTTGAACTCACAACGATCCTTCTACTTCTGCCTCCCAAGTGCTAGGGTTAAAGGTGTGCACCACCACATCCACCTTAAAAGTTATTTTTAGTTCTAATATTAACTTTTCCTCTTCTATCACTCCAGTTGTCATGGTGATAGATAGATAGATAGATGATTCTGTATTCCTGATGGAGTCCAGTTCCAATCACCCGCTGTAGGTTGAACATATCTTAAAGTACATTTAATAAACTTAATCTAGTGAATATTGTAAATTAGCCTAGTCTAGTTTAGATGTACTCAGAAAATTAATGTTAGGCTATAGTTGGGCAAAATTATCTAACAGAAGGTCTATTTTATAACAAAAAGTTTATGATCACAAGATTTATTGAATGCTTATGTCCAAAGCATGCTGTCTGCAAAATACTGTTGTTTTCTCTAGCAGTTAAATGGCTGAATGGGACCTACATCTTGCTGCTGCTCAGCATCTCAAGAGAACACTGTAATGTACCTTTCCAACCTGGGAGAGATCCACGTTCAAAATTCAAAGTGCAATTCCTTCCAAACATGAGGTACAGCTTTGCTGGAGGAAGTGAGTCATTATTTTGTTGTCCTGATGTTTTGTAGCCTGGCCCACTTCCTGCTTATTCTCTGCTTCTTCTTGCTTGAGACTGCAATGTGAGCAGCTCAGTTCCTGCTTCTGCCACCACATCTTCCCCGCCATGAAGCTTCCCCTTGAGACTGTGGGAAGAAAGTGGAGGAATTTGGAACTTTGGGCTAGAGGAAGCCTTCCAATGCTGTGAAGAGCTTCACAGGCTGTTCTGGTGGGAGTTTGGGGGACCACGATGCTGACAGAAACATGGTCAGTGGAGGCCTGGCTCATGAGTTTCAGAGGGAAACAAGGGTTCTGTCAAGAACCAGGATGGAGGGAGCTTGTGTGATGTCTTGGCAAAGAAACTGGCTGCATTCTTCCTGTGTTCTGAGAATGTGAGTGAAGTTGACGTCATGGATTAATGTGTTTGGTGGAGGAGATTTCAAGACTCAAAAGCACTGAGTCAGCATTGTGGCTTCTGTTGCAAGACCACAAAATTGAACCAAAGAGATAAGAAAAACTTGAAGTTTGACAAGGAAAGAAACATGAACAAATTTGAAATTTCCCACCATGAAGGTGTTGATGCAGTTGTACTTGTTAAGGAGACTTATGAAATACCATTAAAGATAAGCCTATTGCTCTGCACTGGAATATCAGGAAAGGCTCCCTGAGGGTAAGAGCCCACGTATAACAGCTCAAATTTGTGAAAATACAAATTATTATGAGAGAAAAAGGCCCGAGGAAAGAAAGCTGAAGAAGTCCCTGCTCCCTCCCACTGGTCAGCAAACAGAAGCTGCTAAGGACTGTGGTCCAAGGCCAGCTGTCAGCAGAACTTGCCAGTATCAGTCACGTGGTACTGGTTTTATAGGAATGAAAGATGTAAAACTGGTGGAGTCATGGGTTATTTCACCAAAGTTCCAGAGAGCTGCTGAAGCCGGGCAATATATGGCAAGGTTGGAATCCCTGCAGAGATGCTCTTGAGAAGGCCTTATGTGAAGCTCTGAAGGTTAAGACTAAGTTGTAATGGAGGCCTGTTGTGGTCAGCTTTCTAGTTGCTGCACAGAAAGAATCCAAACAAAAGTGGCTTGTGGAGGAATGGGTTTATTAGGCTTAGGAACTTGAGGGGAGACTCCATCCTGGCAGGGAAAACGATGGCATGAGCAGAGGGGTGGACATCACCTCCGTCACAGCACTGGAAACAGCGACAGGAAGGTGTGCCAAACACTGGCAAGGAGAAGCTGGCTTATAACCCTCATAAGCCCACCCCCAACAACACAGCTCCATTGAGGTTGTAAAATCTAAACTGCCATCAGCTGAGGATCAATTACCCAGAACACATTTATTTGTTTTTGGGGGACACCTGGATCAAACCATGACAAAGCCCCAGGATGTTGGAGACACTGGGACCATTGGACACCTTCCAAGAAATCATAGGCTTGGAAAGGTGGTGTCCCCAGAGAGAGGCTTTGTGAACTACAGACAGCAGAGGTGGATGGTCACGGCTATCCAAGCCCTTTGGAGCCCAGACAATTTCATAAGGAGTCTGGGATAATGCGCGTGAGCTAACAGAACTTGATGTTTGTCATGCTGGGTTCTGCTTTGGTCCAAATTTTCCTTTCTATGCCTCTATTCTTATCTTTGGGAATGTGAATGTTTACTGTGCCTGTGATTTTATTCTTTAATTTCCTCTGCGGTGCCAGGAGATTGCCTTGAGTTTCAGAAGAGACTCCCATGTACTACTTGATGGGCTCTTCCATGAGCTATCCTTCCTTAGAAGTCCAAGGTCTTTGAAAAGAGAGCGGGTATTTACATGCTTGTCTGTATTGTGCACCTAACATGAGTTATTTCTGAATGTTACTTGTACTGAGTTGAAATCACACTTTTGTCTTCAGTCAGTCTGCCCATGAAGAGTATGTATATTTAAAAGCATGGGCTCACTTAGAGCTAGGCTCAAAACATAAAGGAGGAAAAACAACCCACTATGGATTGAAACATAAAAGCCTTCAATTAGTTCGATTAAGATTTAGAAGCAAAGGGAGTATGTCATATCTAGGCCTGTGCCCTTGTGGTTTACCTGTTTGAGTGAATGTGGTCAAGTGACCACATAAAAATAAACTCAGGAAGCATGATGCTAAATTTCCCCACATAGAGTAGAGACTTGGTCAAGGGTATGTTTGAGGTGTTCCAGATTGGAAAGGTATAATAGGGTTTAAATCCTTGCAAGGGGGTCTTGAATGAATCTGTGAAGACCAAGTCCAACAGAGACCCCAGTGTTCTGGAGTTGCCAGGACCAAGCTATCGGCTTGGAATGAAGAGAGAGAGAGAGAGAGAGAGAGAGAGAGAGAGAGAGAGAGAGAGAGAGAGAGAGAGAGAGAGAGAGAGAGAGAGAGAGAGAGAATGATGTATAGAAGCAGAGGTGGAAACGTGGGACTGTTGAAGCTTTTTGGAACCCACATAAATACATGGTGGTGAGTCATGGTGTTTGATAGAAATGTATAATTATTTGTTAAGCAAATATATGCCAACCACCACGATTCAAGTGTATTACATGAGAAGTTGGGTATAGGACTACCAAAATCTCTCATACCAGAGAGCACAAGTCTAGAGAGAGGAGGAGATTCACTGTGGAAGTCTCCAAGGTCTACATGCTGGAGATGAGCGGTGGTCAAGGCAGCTTCATATTTATCAGGGAACTTTGGAGTTGACAAAGCATCTTCACAAATGTTTCCCCTTTTGATTTCTCACAAAAGGCTAAGAGTTGTGACTTATGTTGTGTAGATGGTATAACTGAGGGAAGCAATAAAGAACCTTAAATTTACTTTTAGAATGTGAAATAGAGATGCAAAAGCACCTTGAACCAGGCTATGTTATTTTCCTATTATAACCAATCACACACATACACAAAAAAATCCACCATATAGACTGCAAGCTAAGATGGTGGGCACGAAGTTGTGTCTGAGTGATCCAGCGCAGGAGAGAGTAAAAGTAAGGAAAGACAGATTGTGTTCTAAAGAAGAAAAGAGAAGAAGCTTCAGAAGTCTATAAAACATGTAAAAGGATACTTGAAAAGGGTGGAGCAAAAGATGGCTGATTAACCCATAAGTATTAATCCAAAAACATCCTTAGTCAAAAAAACTCTCTGGGAGAGGGAGGAGAAGCAGAAGTTACATTCATCCCGCATTTTGTTCTTCCCCTCTGAGTGGCATTGGGAATTGAGCAGGCTGCTCAATGAGAAGATCTCCAAATAAAGGCAAAAGAGATACTCAAGCCAAAAGATGTGTAAACTGCAACACAGAAACACAGGAAACATGAAAAAAATCAGTGTGCATAGTGCCCCCCAAATATTATAGCTTGTCAACTACTGAGCACAGAGATGATCAAATAGGTAAAATTCAAGATGAAGTATACACTTTACTGTTTAAAAAATAATGATTTCAAAGAGGATTCAAATAAGCCAATGATTTCAATGCAGGACCCAGCGAGGAAAGTCAGAAACATAGAGAACAGATATAGTAACATGGGTGAGAAAATCGTATGGGTAAAAGAAGTCAGCAATATGGAACAAAATTCAGCAAGAAAGTATGATGACATAAAGAGCAAATAGAAATGTTGTACATGAACAAAAGCATCAATTAAAAAGTACCCCTAGTAGATCGAACCAAGGAAAAGAAAGAACATTGGGATAACACAATACTATATTTAAGTATCAATGGGGGAAGGAACCATGAGGACACTATCCAAGAACTCTGGGATACTTTCCAGAGACCAAACCAGAGTGCACATGATAGAATAAGGGACTGAGGTAGACACTAAAGACATAGAATCTATTCAATGAGAATATAGCAGACAATTTCCCAAGAAGAAAGAAAAACAAACATCTAAACACAAGAGGCACTTAAAACTCCAAATAGGTATGGCCAGAGAAGAAGCTCTCTGCAGTCCATGATTGTCACAGTGTCAAAACTAGAAAGCAAAGAGGTCATGCGAAGAGCCGTGAGAGAAAAATGCCATCTCACGGACAAAGGCAGAAACCTCACATTTCTCATCAACAACTCTATGATCCAGGAAATCTGGAACTATATATTTCATGTCCTGAAAATTAATAACTGTCAACCAAGATTACTATACTCAGAAAAGATTTCTTTTCCAATTATCAGAGAAATAAAGACATTTCAAGACAAGCATAAATTAAAGACATTCATGACCACCAAGCCAGCACTGCACAGGAGAGTTAAAGGAGTACTATACATCAGGAAATTAGAAGTCTCATTCTGAGAGCACAAGAAATAGAATTTCATGAGATTAGATGAACAAAGGAGAGCGAGATATGAATATATCATGCTCCAAACAGTAAACGTGCAAACTCCTAATGCTGAAAAGCGAGAGAGCAGAGAACAAACACCAATCCAACCAACCAGAAAGGTAAAAAATAAATTACAAAACTTAGTAAGCATCTCACAAACATAATCTCAAATGTAAATGGCCTCAACTCACCAATAGAGAGACAAAGTCTACGACTGACTGGATTAAAAGCATAGATCCAATTCTCTGTTGTCTCTAAGAACTGCACCTCACCCAAATGACACTGACAGTCTGTGGAAGATAACCCATCAAGCGAATGGGAGCCAGACACAAGCTGGTGTAGCTACTCTGATATCTGATCAAGTAGATCTCACACCAAAGTTAATCACGAGAGGTCGAGAAACCAGTACATATCAATAAAAACAATTTACCACAAAGATACAAAAATTATAAATATAGGTGCACTAAATGTTGGGACTTCCAATTTCATAAAACAACCACTAATAGACATAAAAAGTCATATTCAATAAGAGATGCCAATCCAATAATGATGGGTGATTTTAATATCCTACTGTCATCTCTGGAGAGATCATACAAAGTAAAAATCAACAAAGAATTCTTAAAGTCAAACTATAGAACTTGACAGGTATGTAGAGGCTTGTCCATAAAACAGAGAATACACATTGTTCTTAGAATCCCATGCAACCTTCTCTAAAACAGACCACATTCTTGGCCACTCAAGTCCTAAAAGAATCAAAGTAATTTCTTGTTCCTTATCAGATCACAGTGGATAAAGCTAAAAATTAATAGCATAAGAAAAATCACAAGACAAATGGAGACTGAACAAAATATTCTTTATTTATTTGCAAGCAGAGAGAGATGACAATATATTCTTGAAAGACCAGTGGGTCACTGAAGAAATCAGGAAGGAAATGAAAAATGGACTGTAACCAAGTGAAAATGAAGGCACAGTTTACCAGAGCCTTTGGGATTATAGCTAAGACAATTTTAAGAGGGAAATTTATACCTATGCATGTCAATAAATACTTTAATGATGTACTTCAAAGTCTTAGAAAAATAATAGCAAGCCAAATCCCCAACAGCAGGGCAAAAATTAATAAGACAGAGATTAAAATTACAATACACAGAATCAATCAAGCAATAGTTGAGTTTTTGGGGGAAAAAAGCTCAAATGGCAAACCCATAGTGAAAGTAACCAAAATAAAGAGGGAGAAGACCCGAATTGATAAAAATAATAGGTACAAAAGAGGTGAATATTACAATATCCAATGAAATCCAGGGAATCATTAGGGTAATATTGAAAACCTATACTCCATAAATTGGAAAATCCAGAAGAAATGGACAAATTTCTAGCCATACATGATCTACCAAAATTAAATAAAAAGTACATATGCAACTTAAACAGATTCATTACTATCAGTGAGATTACAGCAATAATACAAAGTCTCCCAACAAATAAATGTCTAGGACCAGATAGATTCACTACAAAATTCTATCAAACTTTTCTATCCAAGCTTCTCAATGCTTCTCGAGCTGTTCTATGAAATAGAAAGGAAAGTAACATAATCAGACCCATCCTACAAAGCTGGCACCACTCTGATACAAACACTGGATAAGGATACATCCAAAAAAATAGAAACTATAGACCAATTTCCCAGATGAAAATAGATGCAAAAATTCACAATAAATTCTTTCAAGCTGAATTCAAGCATGCATCAAGATAATATGTGACCAAGTTGGTCTCATTCCAAGGATACAAGGAGGGATCCATGGAATGCAACACACAGAGAAAGAAATTGCATGACAATCTGAACAGATTCAGAAAAGGCATTTGATAAGGTTCAACATTCCTTCACTATAAATACCCTGATGGAACTAGGAAGAGAAGGAATCTGGCTTAATCTAGTAAAGCCCATATACAATTATTTTATATCTCACATTATATTAAATTGGGAAAAGCTGACGGAATGTTTTCTAAATTATGAAATGACGCAATGTGCCCACTCTCTCCACTCTTATTCAACAGAGTGCTTGAAGGCTTAGCTGGAACAAGAAGATGACAGAAAAAAATGAAATGAGGGCTGGAGAGATAGCTCATCGGTTAAGGCACTTGCCTACAATGCCTAATGACCCAGGTTCTATTCCCCAGTGCCCATGAAAAGCCGGATGTACAAAGTGGTGCATGCGTCTGAAGTATGTTTGCAGTGGCTGGAGGCCCTGGCACACCCATATTCACTCTCTCTCACTCTTTCTCTTTGCAAATAAATAAAATTTTAAAACAGGAAAGAAAAATGAAATGAATACAAATATAAAAGGAGGAAGTCAAATGGTCCCTTTTTCAGATAGCATATTCCTCTACCTTAAAGACCCTAAAGGCCTAACCAAAGAACCCTTAGAATTGATAGACATTTTCAGTAAAGTATCACAATACTAAATCTAGATACAAAAATCAGTAGTGGGCTGAGGAGGTGACTCAGTGGATAAAGCATGCATTGCTCAAGACTAAGTCCCCAAGTTCAACACTCAGAACCCACGTAAAAATCTGGATGCTGTGGTGGGATCCTATAATCACAGTATCCTGATGGCCAGGTGGTAAGCAGACGTAGGAGGAATTCCTAAAAGTACATGGCAATATGGCAAAGAGCAACAGGAGAGAGAGAGAGAGAGAGAGAGAGAGAGAGAGAGAGAGAGAGAGAGAGAGAGCCTGCTGAAATAAGGTAGAAAGGTGAGAACCAACCCAAACATTCTCCTATGACTACCACAGATCTACTGAGGCATTTGTGTGCTGAGGTCACCCACACCCCCACACCCCCACTACACATGCGCAAGCATCCTTCTGATACACACAAAACTTATTTAAATATCATTAGCTTCTTATATGCCAATAATGAATTTGTCCAGCAAATCACAGATCAGGGTAAAGTCCTATTTAAGATATCGTTTAAAATGCCTAGAAATAAATCAAAGCAACTCTAACAGTTACCTTCTTTTTCTGAAACAGAGGCAACTTATGGAAGCAAAGGGTTAATTTCAGCTTACAATTTCAAGGGAAGTTTCATATCAGCAAAGAAAGCCTGGCAAGAGCAGAGAGCAGGGTATCACATCTCCACACAGCCGCGGGCAGAAGTAGTGTGAGGTGTCACTCTGAACACCCAGTGGGGCTCAAGGGCCGCCCCCACTGACACACCTGCTTCAACAGGACTCCACCTCCCAAAGGCTCCACCATCTGGAGATCAAGTATGAGGCTTTTACAAACCAGGAGGCTATGGAGGACACCCCACATTCAAACTACAGCTCAAAGGACGTGGAAAACGCCTACAGTGGAACTTGAAGATACTGAAAGAAGACACAAGAGGATGGAAAGTCCTGCTTCTTTCATGGGTTGGCAGAATTCAAACAGTGCAAAGGGGAACATTACCAACGGTGATTTATGGATTCAATGGAATCTATCAAAATCCAATGACACTCTTCACAGGAATAAAAAAAAAAACAGCACAACAACAACAAAACCCTAAAGTTCATAGGGAGCCTTATAGAGTAAATAGTCAAAGCAATTCTAATCAGGAAAAACCAATGCTAGTTGCATCACAATGCCTGATCTCAATCTATCCTATAAATAAATCCACAGTAACAAAGACAGCCGAGTTCATGTCAGCTCAGAATAGAAGAGAGTACCCAGAAATAAACTCACACAACTACAGCCACCTAATTTTTGCCAAGCTGTCAAAAATATACATTGGAGAAAAGACAGATTCTTTAATAAATAGTCATGGGAAAACCGGATTTCTACATATAGAATAATGAAACTAAATATCTATTTCTTACCCTATACCGATAGCAATTCAAAATGGATTAAAGATCTTAATGTAAGACTTAACCTGAAACTTTGAAACTGCTAGAAAAATACATAGTTAAAATGCTTCAATATATACATGTAGGCAAGGACATTCTGGAAAGGACTCCAATAGACCAGGAAAGAATTCCAAGAATTGATAAATTGATGTTCAAAACTTCTTCATAGCAAAGGAAACCACCAGAGAGAAGAGACAGAAGAGCCTACAGATGGGAAGAAAACAACTCTATCAACTGTACAAGAGACAGGGGTTTAATACCTAGAAGACATAACAAACTGCAAAATCAATAACATAATCAAAAGTTAGCTAATGAACTGAGCTGATTATTCTCAAAAGATGAAACTCAAATGGCCAATAAAAATGAAAAAAAGGATGCAGCCTCACTATCCATTAGAGAAATGTAAATCAGAACTATGTTGAGGGTCTCCCTTACCTCAGTCAGAATGACAGTCATTAAGAAAACAAATAACAACAAGCGTCGGTGAGGATTGGACAAAAGGGAACCCTTTATACACTGCTGCTAGGAATGGACACTAGTCAGCTCTGTGGAGCTTAGTGTGGAGGTTCCTCAAAAACACTGAAAATAAAGGATGACAACATAGCTCAGCAGTTCAGACACTTGCCTGCCAAGTATGCCATCTTGGGGTTCACTTCTCAAACCACCCACATCAGCTGGATGCCAAAAGTGGCCCAAGAGTTTGGCATTCATTTGCAGCAAGAGGCCCTGGCATGTGTGCACACATACACACACGCACATGCACACACACCCATACATGCACACACACACACACACACACACACATTTTAAAAAAATATTTAAAATAGAGCTACCAGATGACCCAGCTATATCACTCCTGGGAATATATCCAGAAGGTTCTAATCAACAAACCACAAAGATACTTTTACATCCATGTTTATATATAGCCAAGGAATGAAACCAGCCTATATGTTTATCAACAGCTGAGTGGATAAAGAAAATGTGGTGCATAGACGTAGGGGAATTTATTCAGCTCTAAAGAAAAAATAAAATCACGACATTTGCTGGGATGGAAATCATTATGTTAAGTGCACGAAGTCAGACATAGATAAATAATTTCTTGCCTTCTCTCATGGAGAATCGAGATTCCAATTTGTATAGTTGTGGGGTGGAGGGCGTCTTTAGGTCACAAAACTAGAAAGAAGGTCCCAAAAGGGGAGGAGGAGACCTTAAGGGAGGTACAAATGGAGAAAGAAATAGATAACATGGACCACGCGAGCAGCAGGAGAAGCCATATGGCTACTTAAGGAACCAGCCAGAGAGGGTTAGGGAGCATTTGGGGGAGGGCTGTGGGGAAGGAAAATGAATTAGAGTAAGGAAAATGGCATGTATGAAAATGCCACTGCTTTGCATGCTAACATAAAGAGAAAGGAAAGCATGTCGGGAGACCTAGAGAGGAGTGGGAGTCCTCCGGAGATGGTTAAATGGCACTTGAGTTGCAGGAGAAAGGAACGTCTTGATATTTTTCTATGTTAGTCTCTATTTTAAATTTTGAAATCCCTTCCACACCCAATTATTTTAGTTAAGCCATACATGAGTCTGGCAAGGAAGGTGGGTGGCTGGGTGGGCATTAACCCACCACTTCTTGGGTGAGGTAGGAAGTGGTTCATATATGATACTGTCCTTGAGTTAGTGGCAAACTCTTTCCTTATGTAGGATATTTCTACAGGTTCATAAATAAAGTGGAGTGCACATTTTAATCATGATCAGATCACGTGATAATTGCAAAGTTAGAGCTCTGTCAGGGAGTATTTTATCCAGAATCACACGAAGGCTTAAATAATCATAGGGCATGAGCTGTGTGCAATGTGATACAATCTGGGGCTGTTTCACTAGGATGATGGGCTCAGGTTATAGAAAATGACTATCTGGGCTGGAGAGATGGCTCAGCGGTTAAGGCACTTGCCTCCAGTGCCTAAGGCCCTGGGTTCAATTCCCCAGGACCCACATAAGCCAGACCCACAAGGTGGTGGCCCTGGTGCTCTCTCTCTCTCTCTCTCTCTCTCTCTCTCTCTCTCTCTCTCTCTCTCTCTCTCTCTCTCTGTATCTTTGCTTGAAAATGAATAAATAAAATTTAAAAAAAAGAAAGTGACTATCCAGACAGGGTATTTTGCCCAGATCTTGGAACCTTTCTAGAGGATCAATGGGTACCTGGAGTGCACTCAAGTGAGGATAAAGATTCTAAGAGTGGTTTTGAAACCCGCTCAAAAGAAAATGGGTAAGGAAAGGAAATTGAGAGAAGTTAGTTTGGAAGAGAGTTGCACATGGTAGAAATATGATAGCTGTCTTCAGACATGGGAAAGGCCATCACACAGAAGAGAAAAATAGACTTTCTCTACGTTTGCTTTGGAGGCAGAATTAAGACCAGTGGGTGGAATTTAGAAGAAGCCAGCTTTTGGCTCAATATAGGAGCTGTCTTTTTTAACATGGAAAGCTGCCCAGCCATTTTGATGGCAGTAAGCTTATCATTCCTGAGGGAATTTAAGTCCAACTTGGAGGACGTTTTGTGGAGGACAGTCGAGAGCTGATCCTGGTGGAACTTTGTGTCTCCTGATACCTATGATTCTTCTTCCTCTCTAACTTGTCTACCCAGGCAATTTCAGGGTTAGGTCCAGGTAGAAGTAAGGGCAGAGTGAGAAATTCAAGGACTAATAAGATGTAGCCATTTTCCTGGGGTTTTATGGGGGGTGATCATTTTCTACTTTGGATTTATAATTGAATTGACTCTTTGATAAGGTAGTATATCTTCACCAGATACATTTGATAAAAATTTATATAGAATTTATATGGTCTGGACTCTGTGGATAATTTGGGAGGTAAAACTGGCTCTTTCCTCATGGAATTTCATCAAGATTTTCAACTTGAGAGCAGGAGTTGTATTATAATCTATTTTTAAATTCTCACAAAGCATTAGTAAAATGTCAGTCCATTAATAAGGCTGTCTTATGGAAGGATAAATTAGCATTCAGAGCAATTGATGCCCAACCCTAAATACTTTTGCTCAATAAGTTGTCTCTTACCATGTTATCTCAGAGTTATAAAAATCACTTTCATACACTTTTGAAGTCAGTTTTCACTAGAGATAGGGGATCACCATCCAAGTTCAATTCTAAATGTTAACTGTGCTATAATAGATCATAGATTCTTCTCAAAAAGGAGTTCTCCAAAGATTTTACTCTGGAGACTGAGAAATAAAAGAGGCTGTCTTTAGATAGCTTGCAGTAATCCAATTCAGTTCAGTTCAATTTAATTCCCAATCAGAGCCTTTAAGGGAACATGCTGAATATTCCAGAGAATTCAGAAATACATGCGATCTAGCCCCTAGACTGTTTGTAACCCACAGATAAGTAACTATAAATTTAAAGTAAAATATTTAAGTGTCTTGGGGGACAAACAAAGAGAAGAAGATTACAGTCATTTCTGGATATAAGATGGAAATGAAACTTCACAGGAATTTTTGAAAGATATGTACATTTTTATGGTGATAATGGGAAGTAGACTTTTCCAGAAAGGCAGATGAGAAGAAGTAAAGAGATCGAGCAGATAGTTATGGTATCCAAGGTGGAGGCATGGAGACCGAGAATATGGAGGGCTGGATTCTCAGAGCAGAGGCTTTAGTTTAGTGGATAATCAGAAATCATAGACGCCAATGAGGAGTGATGACATCTATGTTATAGAAAAGGTGCCTCTGGGGCTGGAGAGATGGCTCAACCGTTAAGGCGCTTGCCTGCAAAGCCTAAGGACTAGGGTTTGATCCCCCAGTAGCCGTGCAAAGCCAGATGCACAAAGCGGCGCATGCACCTGTAGGCCCTGGTGTGCCAGGCCTCTGTCTCTCTTCTCTCTCTGCTCGCAAATGAATAAATAAATACATATGTATTATAAAAAATGAAGTAAAAGGTGCCTCTGGCAGTCTGGTACCCACCGGGGTGTGAGTGACATGTCAAGCATGCTGGGTGTCTAGGAGGCATGGAATGCTGAAGCTAAAGGGTGGAAATGGTTGGATCTGAGATGGAGAAGATGGAAAACCCAGGAGGCGTAAGCTTTGGAATGAATGTGTTGATGGGAAGGAAGCCTAGAGAGGAGGGGAAGAGGTGGGCAGAGGGCAAATCAAACGGGCGGAGTTTTAGGTACTAATTTTAGGTGTCTTACGTGGCTCCAGGCTGAGAGGATATGGACTTGGCAGTGGGAAGCATCTGTCTTAAACTTGGGATAGGAATTGAGGTTGGAACAAGGAAGTCCCAAGTCAGCTGAGTAGAAGTCATTGCCAGATCACAGGACCGAGAGGAGGGATCATGAGGACGTTTATAGGGAATCGTAGGCTGGTGATATCAACACTGCTGAGCCTGGCGTGGAATCAGAGCAGAGATTTCAAGGCTGGTGGTCAAGAGATTCAATGAGGACCAGGAGTGAGCAGTGGCTTTTGATTTTGGTAAACACAGTTGTCTTGGTGACACGCAGCCAGCAGTCAGGACAGGGCGGAGAAGGCAGCCGTGGTCATGGGCTGCTCCAGCATCGAGGCAGTGACGTGAGCCATGTTCTAAAGCGGACAGGAGGTGAGGGGATAACAAAGTTGACAACATGTTTTAGTGAGCCAGGAGAGCCAGGAGCCTATTTTCAGAAGAAGTGGGCAGGAAGCGAGAAGCTGGAAGGATGAACACAAGCAAAGAAAGCCAACTCCAGCAGCTGATGTCTTATCAACACTTAGCCGTGAGGGTCTGAAGCTTCCGGCATCTCCATTCTCCTACACTGAGCAGCGGCTTATCATCCTGGCTCTCATCCCTTCACCATCAAGAACATTCTTTTAATGCCCTTGGAAACAGTGATCCCTCTTTTCTTTGAACTCTTTTTTTCACGGACAGAACCAGCCACAATAGCCTGAGTGTGTTTGTCTTTCCTTCTAGATTCCTGGAGTCTAGGACCAGGTTCCCTAAATATCTTCATTCTCAGAGACCCTTAGCTGAACCGGAGCCTAGAACATGTGCCCAACAGTATCTTCGAGTCATAGAATTAAGTTGAGAAAACTCAAGTACAGATATTGAAGTCATGAGAGGTTTATTACTTAATTTACTCATCCTGTCTTTTGTCACAGTCGCTAAGTATGCGTCAGGGGAAGAAACTGCAGGTGCTCAGGACCACAAGGAGAGAAAAAAATATTCACAAGCCAGTTCACAAGAGAGATGCAAACAGCCGGGCAAAACGAAAACAGTACAAAGCAAACTGTATCAAAGATGATACATAAAAGGCAGAGCTGGGTGCTGTGAGTTATCTCAGCTCATGTCAGAAAGTGTCAGCAAGGAAGATCTCTTTGCCCTATATCTTAAAGAAAGATCAAAGACTTATGGTTGGTTTGTGAATATCTATGTCAGACTATGGATTAACCCCTCACCCCACACACATCCACACTGCTGTTCCTCCAAGTTGAGCAACAGTTAATCACTCAATTGAGCCACTGATTTCTCTGTCCCCAGAAGTAGTTTCTCATCCTCTTTTGGTCTGAAGCTATGTGGACATGAACTGACGCTCGCTAGATATTTGGATGACAGTGAGAACTGCCGTTGCCTCAAGGGACAGGGGTTGGGGAGAGAACCTGCCTAGGATGAGTGAAGACAAAGGAATGAGCGGGAAGGGATGGGGGAATGTGTTTATGGACTTCATACAGAGCCTGATGTGCACTTTCTTGATCTCGGTAATTCAGTAGTAATACCACAGTAGTAATAACATTACCGTGGGAAACACGAACGTTTTTAATGTGTGTGTGTGTCTACTTCCCGAGAAAGGGGACTCAGAGCAGCCCAGGGGTTGTATGTTTGGGTAACTCAGACATCACTATGCTGTTTGGCACCAGATGCTTGATTTGAGGCTCTCAATCCTTTTGTTTTACGGTCCAAGAATTCGGTGCTGTAGCTTAGAAGTCCAGATCAGCCAAAGGAGTTCAATCCAGGACGGAAAAAGAACAGGAGACAATTCCATTTTGAAGGTTAGTTTATAGCAGCCAAAGTTTCATCATGATGCGAGAGGGACCTATTGGCATCTCAGGGAAGGGGAAAGCTGGGAGTGTGTTCCTGAGTTTTGATTTTTTTTTGTCTCTACCTATGTATAATCCCAGGGGTCCTGTCTGTGACTCTGTTTCTGACTCTTTACTTCTCCATATGAGAGGAGGCAGAGGAGGGGTTAGAGATCCTTTCCCATTCTAGTGGTCTCCAGGTTGCTGTCTGGAAGCTCAAGGAGGCAACGGCTTGTTTTCTCTCTTGTCACCTGAAGAGAACTCAGAAAATATTTGGCTCCGGCTCCTTAGCATGGGAAGTGGTGGCCCACAGACATCACAGCTGAGATATTAATAGATTATTCCAAATGTTAGATTTGCATAGACACACCACTCACGCAGATGGCCAATGGCAAATGATTTGTTCTCTCTTCCAAGAGACAAGTTGTTTATTTGCAAACTGCATGAGGACAACTTTGGGCAGCAGGTAGACAAACCCTTCATTCAGCAGGTCTGCTTAGGGAGCTCTCTGCAAAGGCCTGTCTCTGGACATGTTCTTAAAGCACCCGAGAGTGATCAGTTGGGGATGGGGAGAAGGATGCCGGGGACAGGCTCTAAGAGACCCACAATCAGCTCTTGAAATTAGTTAGGTCAGATGTTTCATGTGAAAAAGAAAGACTTTTACCCTAAGGTAGACACAACCCAAAGTGAGTCCAGACCTTCTCAGCCCTACTATTTCTTCTGCTTATACCTTATTACAAAAGTCACATCCCAGCTTAAATCCTAATCTGCCATGGACTGACACTATGGAGGAGCACTTTTCAAGTATTTTTAAACTTGAATTTAATCAGATTATTTCATTCTGCCTCATAGCTGTAATGGGGACTCTGAACCTCAGGCTGGCATGGATCCTAGCCCACCATCTTGTCTGATCCCAGAGGACTTCCCCACTGTTCTCTGTCCTTCCTAGGACACTTAGTACTTTTCCTATGGGCCATTTTTCTCAGTGTCATTTATTAAACACAAGCCTGAGTGGGCATGTCAACACAGGAGTATCTGATACAGTGACCCCAGTGTCCTCGGATCTGGCTCCAGGGCTTCATTTAAGCCTCTGCATCTGAGAGGAGTCTGAAGTTGGCCCCAGAGGTGATACTAATGGGTTTTTAAGAGGGGGAAATGAGGGATGGCTGTGGAAGCCGCTTGCTTTGAAGAAAAAGAGTCTGACAGGGTCTCTGGAGGTAACTGTTGAAATGGATAAAACCACAGGTTCTCAGAAGAAGAAAGTGAGAAGCTTAGACACTCCTAAGCCACATCATACTCAGTACGGACCTTTGAGCTGGACAGTATAAATGTGCAAGTTAATGAGGGAAAGAAATGCTCTCCTTTTAAGAGGGGGAGTTAGCAAGGAGTAGCCAGTAAGTCTTTCAGGGACTGTCTGGAAATGGAGGCACGAGGCAAACAGCAGCCAGCTCTCTCCTCAGGGAGGAGTTTCAACACTTCTAAGACTCTGGAAGATAGTTTAGCAGTGACAGATCTTCTGACACTTGTCACATGTAGCTACTGAGTACTTGAAGTGTGACTAGTGACGAGCACACCATGCTAACTATTTAAACTGCTTACTTACTATATGTCAAATATTTAGTCCAGCAATTAGGGTTATGGTGATCACAGTTGTAATCTGATGCGTATCTTAGATTTAAGCAATCATACTAAAAAGTTTCAAATCTTAAAAATGTGGCCACTGAAAGTTTTGAATTATGGTAGGTGGTTCACATTGCATTTTTCTGTTAGAGCACAGTTGAGGCCCTGGCTATGTCAGGGATAATCTGTCTTGTGTTTTCTCGAAAGCTTCGCTATAGCATTCCTACACTTCAGTTCAGCATTTGGGCTGTAGACATTGAATAAAGTAAGTTTTCAGATACCAAGGGGGGGGTCAAACCTTTCCAACTGGCTTTTTCACTTCTCTAGGCCAGAGCTTGCACTCCTGGTATTCACTCGCTCCATTCCAGAGACAACAAGCAAAGAGTAACAGGCAGAAAACACAGGGGCAAGAGAATAGGCTTTGGCCTCGCAAGGACTGAAATTAATACCTCAGCTCTGCTCATTGCATAATCTTGGCTGCTTTAATTTTAAGCAGCTTAACTTTAGTTTATTTCTCTGAAAAATGGATTAAGCAATGTCACTGTTGATTTACTCAATAGATTGTCTAAGAATTACATCAGTTTAGCATGGTGTTAGGCTCAGTAACATTAACTGTTATCATCATTATCTTTATTGTATTAATGTTATGACTTTGACTAGGTATTATGTGGATAAAAAGAGTCACTCACTGGGGTCTAATATGGTAGCTGAGAACCTGTGGAAAAAGTAGAATTTGAAGTGGCATTTGAACAATGGTAAGATTTGGAGCGTAGAAGGTGCTCTGGTTTGGTGGAGAGAGTTCACAGCAGGAGGAATGGCTGGGAAGCTGGATCCATCTTGTGGAAACTAGGGTACAAGAGGTGTTTTCATGGTACAGAATTAAAAATTTTTTTGACTAATATTCTAAAAAATTGGTGTCAACACCAAAAACTGGGGTGCAAATGGCCTTTTAGCTTAGGGAATGCTAGTCCGTGTTACCTTGAGGGACTTGGAGTACCCAGTGTTCCCTAGTCCCTGGCCTATCTTCCCCCAACCAGGCACTGACATCAGGTTTGACTGCCTTGCTTACATTTCCCCAAGACTCATTTCCGGCTGTTTCTTCATGGGGGCATCTGGACTGACAACGTAAAGAGACTTTTCCCACATAATTGAAAGGAATTTCTGATTATGCGCGGGGATGTCAGCCAGCCATGATGACGTCTTGGACTGTTTCCAATTCTAGCCACCTCAGTTGACAAAAGTCCCTATCTCTCTCTCATCCTCATCCCTGCCCTTTCTGGAACTTTCCTTATGAACTATATTTTTCCCTTCTATGAGTTATTTCTCATTATGGTCTGCTCTTACTAAGCTTTTCTTCCTCCTACCAACTGATGGGTCATTCTTAAAGTATTCTCTTTTGGGGAGTCTCTGCTCACAAGTTTTGTTATTTCACTGGGTTTTTCCTTAGTGACTCTCTCATGACCATATCTGGAACCCTGCGCCTAACAAGAAAAGGTTGAGTGAATAATGAGCATATATTTTGGGTCTTTTTTATCCCAGCCCTTTTGAATATTCAGAACAAAGTGAGGGATGTGTTTATTTCTGACCTTTTCCAACTCCTTTTCTTGCATCTGTTAAGGGAAAAACAGGACCGAGCTCACCAGCCTCTTCTCCCACGGAGCAGATGATAAGAGTTGGCTTGCCTTCGCTTCCTTGCCAGCCCGGTTCCTGGGGCCTGCCTGAGTCTTCCCTCTCCTTGAGCTTTCTGGGGATCCCAGGAGAACGGGAGGGGCTGTGCGAAAGGGTTCAGGTTGGCCGTAAGCACCGGGGACTTGGACTTCTCTGGTTGGGTCTTGACATCCTATGCCCAGGAAGGGAATTGCTTTTCCTTTCGTGTTTCTTAGTAGAGTCACAGCCGGTTTGGTAAAGGGTCGGATGGCAGGAACAAGGAAGGGAAAGGTGAAGGAAGCAAGAGTTTGATCCCTTGGAGTTGGTCAGGGAAGATTCTTTTACCTAGAGTCCCAGCAGTGATGACTTTTGTCTATAATGTTTCATCAATAATCTGGTTTATGGGGAGATCTAGTGCCCATCAAAACGACAAGAGGGGGCTGGAGAGATGGCTCAGCAGTTAAGGTGCTTGCCTGTGACATAGAAGGACCTGAATTCAATCCCCAAGCACCTACGTAAAGCCAGATGCACAAGGAGATGCATGAGTCTGGAGTTCGTTTGCAGAGGCTGGAAGCCCTGGCACACCCATTCTCTCTCTCTCTCTCTCTCTCTCTCTCTCTCTCTCTCTCTCTCTCTCTCACACACACACACACACACACAGTCTCTCAAATAAATAAATAAATAAATATTTTAAATGACAAGAGAGAAAGCTGAGTGCCTGGCACTGGACAAGTCATCTCTCTCACACCACCAGGGCCCAGGAAGCATGACAGAGGAAGTGGTGGGTTAAATATGAGTGCTGCTCTCACTGCTAGCCTGGGAACCCCCTCCAGAGAGATGGGGGTAGACACTGAGGCGACTCCAAACTCATCAAAGCAGAAAATCAGAGACTGCCAAGAACTAAACACTAAAGGAGATTTCTACCCACCCTCCAAGGCTCAGGGAACATTGCAGAAGAGGGGGCAGAAAGACTGTCAGAGCCACAGGGTGGGAAAGCCATACTGAGAGGCGCTGTCTTCCCCATGGGATCCAGCTGGTGCATTCATGACCCACAGTGATTACAGACACCCCCACCGAAGAGGGCAGGGCCCTCATGGCATTGTGGCAGAGGAGGGGATACAGATGAGGATAACCTGATGATAAAATGAGCAATTTCAGTATGTTCTTTTATTTAAATTACCAATAAAATTATTTTAAAAATTAATCTAGTTTGATCCAGGATTTTTTGGCCATTTCTTACAACGTTCTGCAAAAAGGCTATATGATGGGCCACAGCTCTCATCTAACCTTACCAACCAACCATAGGCCAATGGATGAGATCCTGACAAGAGAGGAGCCACCACAGTCATATCAGGGAGGATCCATAGGGAACTCAGCAGACAATGAATGATGAACAAGGGACCTATAACCACAGTCATTCAATCAACACAGGATAGGCCATTGAGACAGGAACCAAGGATTTTCGACACAAGGACCCCTAAGCTCGCAACATTAAAGCAGCCTTATTA
>PVHP010023006.1:0-27800 GCA_004024765.1 Zapus hudsonius
AAATTTCAGAAGATCCTACAAGAGATGTCCCCACACAGAAGAAACAAGAAATCTACCTCAGAAGAGTACCAGAGATCAGGCACGACAATCACAGTCACTGCGCTAATAACAGCAGCAGAGACAACAACCCCCATTAACCCTTCATCATGGCAGGGCTTAAAGCAAAGCTCACAGTTATATCTCTGAATATAAATGGACTTAACTCCCCTATAAAAAGAAAACAGACTTGCTGGGTGGATCAGAAAAATGGACCCTTCCATCTGCTGCCTTCAGGAAACACACTTTACCTCTAAAGACAGCAACCTTCTTAGAGTAAAAGGATGGAAAACAGTTTATCAGGCATGTGGAAGTAAAAAGAAAGCAGGTGTAGCTACATTAATCTCTGACAAAATAGACTTTACATCAAAATCAATTTAAAATGACAATGATGGTCACTTCTTACTCATCAAAGGAATGATCCAGCAGGAAGATATCACTATCATCAACATATATGTACCAAATTTGGGTGCAACACAGTTCATAAAGGAAACCCTACTCAAAAATAGAGCAGAAATAGACTCTAATTCCATCATAGTAGGAGACTTTAATACACCTCTATCAGCTCTAGACAGATCAACCAAACAGAAGATCAGCAGAGACATAATGGAGCTTAATAACTCCATTGACCAGACGGGGATAACAGATATTTATAGAACGTTCTACCCCAAAGACACAGAATATACATTCTTCTCAGCATTGCATGGGACTTTTTCTAAAATTGATCACATTATAGGACACAAATCTTCCCTAAACAAATTCAGGAAGATTGATGTAGTTCCTTGCATCATATCAGACCATAGTGCATTAAAGGTAGAAATTAACAATGGAACAGGACCCAGAAAATACACAAAGTACTGGAGCCTGAATAATTTGCTCCTAAAGAATGATTGGGTCATCCAAGAAATAAAACAGGAAATTCAGAATTTCCTAGTAATAAATGATGACGATAACACATCTTATCAGAACTTGTGGGACACAATGAAGGCAGTCCTGAGGGGAAAGTTCATTGTGCTAAATGCCTTCATATCAAAGACAGAGAGGTCTCAAATTAATCGCCTAACCACCCACCTAAGATCATTGGAACAGACGGAAAAAGCTAACCCAAGGAGTGCAAGATGAAAGGAAATAATTAAAATCAGAGCTGAAATTAATGAATTGGAAATAAAGAAAACGATTTAAGATGGGCCAGTGGAGCAACGGATAACGCGTCTGACTACGGATCAGAAGACGATTTAAAAATAGATAAATCAAAGAGTTGGTTCTTTGAAAAAGTCAATAAGATTGACAAACCCCTGGCCAATCTAATCAAACGAAGAAATGAGAAAGCTCAAATCAACAAAATCAGAAAGGGCAATAGTGAGATCACAACAGATCCTGAGAACATTGGAAGAATCATCAGGTCATACTTCCAAAACCTCTACTCCACAAAATTTGAGAACCTGGAAGAAATGGTTAAGTTTTTGGACACCTACCAACTGCCAAAGCTTAACCCAGAGCAGATAAGAGCACTAAACAAACCTATCACATCCACAGAGATTGAAGATGTAATAAAAAATCTCCCCAAAAGGAAAAGCCCAGGACCAGATGGTTTTTCAGCTGAATTCTACCAAGCCTTCATCACAGAGCTGAAACCACTCTTTCTGAAGCTTGTTAGAAGCATACAAAAAGAGGGAAGGCTTCCAAACACCTTCTATGAAGCTACCATTGCCCTAATCCCCAAACCAGGCAAGGATGCAACAAGAAAAGAGAACTATAGTCCCATATCTCTGATGAACTTAGATGCAAAAATCCTGAACAAAGTCCTAGCAAACCGGATACGCTACATCAAAAATATTATCCACCCTGACCAAGTTGGCTTTATCCCAGAGATGCAGGGATGGTTCAACATATGCAAGTCAATATATGTAATACATCACATTAATCGGCTCGAACACAAAAACCACATAGTTATCTCAATAGATGCGGAGAAGGCTTTTGACAAAATTCAACACCTCTTCATGTTCAAAGCTCTCAAAAGAATAGGCATAGATGGCCTATACCTCAATTTAATAAAGACAATTTAGAAAACTCCTAAAGCTCAAATCATTCTCAATGGGGAACGACTCAAGGAGTTCCCACTCAATTCAGGAACAAGACAAGGCTGCCCACTCTCACCACTGCTCTTTAACATAGTGCTTGAAGTTCTAGCGCAAGCGATAAGACAGGAGAAGGGCATAAAAGGGATACAAATCGGAAAGGTAGAAATTAAACTATCCCTCTTTGCAGATGACATGATCCTTTACATATCAGACCCAAAGAATAGTATCAGTAACCTCTTGAAGGTGATTAATGCCTTCAGCAACGTGGCAGGATACAAAATCAACACACAAAAATCAGTAGCCTTCCTATACGCAGAAGACAAGCAGACAGAAAAAGACATCAGAGAGACTGTCCCATTTTCTATAGCCTCAAAGAAAATCAAATACCTTGGAATATCACTAACCAAGGTTGTAAAGGACTTATATAAGGAAAATATTGAAACACTCAAGAAGGAAATAGAGGAGGACGTGAGAAGATGGAAAGATATTACATGCTCATGGTTAGGGAGAATTAATATAGTAAAAATGGCAATCCTGCCAAAAGCGATTTACAGATTCAATGCCATGCCGATAAAAATCCCAACCTATTTCTTCACAGACATAGAAAAAATAATCTCTAAATTTATTTGGAAAGGCAAAAGACCTCAGATAGCCAAAACTATTCTAAGTAAAAAATCCTACTCAGGAGGTATCACCATGCCTGAATTCAAAACATACTACAAAGCCATAGTAACCAAAACAGCATGGTACTAGCATAAAAACAGACAGACAGATTAATGGAACAGAATTGAAGACCCAGCTTTAAATGGAAGTAACTTCAGTTATTTGGTCTTTGACAAGGGGGCCAACAATGTACGCTGGGCCAAAGATAGCATCTTCAACAAATGGTGCTGGACGAATTGGATAGACACGTGTAAAAAAATGAAAATACACCTACTCCCTTCACCATGCACAAAAATCAACTCCAAATGGATCAGAGACCTTAATATAAATCCGGTAACCCTGAACACCCTGGAAGAAAAAATAGGAGGAACTCTGCATGAAATAGGAGTGGGAAAAAATTTCCTGAGCAAATCTCCAGCAGCCCAGGAAATATGACAAACACTTAACCAATGGGACCTGTTCAGGCTCAGAAGCTTCTGTACAGACAAACGAACCATACTCAGAGCCAATAGACCCCCTTCAAATTGGGAAATGATTTTCTCCAGCTACAACTCAGACAGAGTCCTAATTTCCAAAACCTACAGAGAACTCAAAAAAATTAATAATATTAATAAGAACAAAAACCCAAAATCCTCCCTCAAAAAAGGGCTACTGATCTCAACAGAGAATTCACGGAGGAGGAAACACAAATGGCCTTGACTCATCTAAGAAAGTGCTCAGCATCCTTAAGCATCAGGGAAATGCAAATCAAAACCACAATGAGATACCATTTTACCCCTGTCGGAATGGCAATCATAAAGAAAACCAACAACAATTGTTGCTGGTGAGGTTGTGGGGAAAATGGAACCCTCATTCACTGCTGGTGGGATTGCAAACTTGTTCAACCGCTATGGAAAGCAGTGTGGAGACTCCTAGACAGAATGGACATTCTCGATGCAGAAAATTTTGTACAATTATATTTATAGCAGCCCAATTCATAATAGCCAAGAATTGGAATCAACCCAAATGCCCATCCATGGAGGAATGGACAGCGAAACTGTGGTATATTTACACGATGGAATTTTACCCAGCTGAAAGGAAAAATGACATATCGAAATTTAAGAAAAAACGGTCTGACTTCGAGCAGATCTTACTAAGCGAACACTCAAAAGAACAGAGAATTGAACGCCGCATACTCTCCCTCATATGTGGTCCTTAACCAGGATAACCATTTTCTTTATGCAGACTAGTAGAAAGCAGTGAGAGGTTATGAATGAGGTGTAAGGGAAGGGGGAGGGAAATGGCTTAAGCATGAGGCTAATCCAAATTAGGTTCAAAAACATAAAATCCTCATGAGCATACTGTAACCTAGAGTAAGTAGTGGGCATCAACTGGTAAGAGGGGCCATGAGTAGTAGGGGAGAGTGTCTAAGTTTTTGAATAATTGAGCAGTCTGACAGCCCTGGGTCCCAGCCACTGGTTCCTTCCCTCACTGAGCTGTTGACCAAAGTGACCCATGAGGTTCCAAAAACAAGACAGAATTCTGTCAAAGCTCTTGAATGCCCTCCCTGTCGCGTCCAAGCTCGTCCAGCAAGAAAGGACACGACCACGAGAGTTCTTCTCCGCAGCATTTTATTCAAGAAACCTTGCAAGTTACAATGTTATTAGTAGCTACTTCATTTTTCCTTTTCTTCTTCTCCTTTTTCTTCTTCTTCCTTTTCTTCTTTCTCTTCATTCTTCTTCTCCTTCCGCGCTCAGGATGTGCAGGAATTTTAAGTCAAACTACCGCCTATCAGCATTACATACGTACACATTCACAATTGGTCCAAATACACGGAAGCATGCCAGGCACCAAGCCATTTCCAAACAGAGTCAATAAATCCTCTGGAATGCACGACACGTGGGAGCAGTGAACAGAGGCCAGCGCCATCTTCTCAGCAGGCATTCAAAACAAAAAAAAAAAGCCCTCGCTGCCTCCAGTGGGCGTGGCAAGGCTTGGCCTGGGAACGGCCCCGCCCCCTTACCTCACAGGAACGGCTCACTACACCTCCCCAGGCCTGAGGCAAAACCCTCACAGAATGCCATCGATCAGCATCGAGAGACCCTTCATGGTCTGGAATGGTAACCAGCCCCCAGATGGCAGTTAGTGCAGTGCTGGAAGGCACTACACAAACTGCCAGGGGAAGCAGATAATGACAGCTGGAGTAAACAGACCACTGGCATGAAACACAGTCTGCAGCCATGAGTAGGCTGAGCACACCTCCTACTGGGAGAGAACAGCAAACCAAGAAAGGAGCTCTTGTGCAATGGAGGAGCCTGGGCCTGGGGGAGACAATCAACAGCTATTAGATTTGGCCAAATATTCCACTCAGTGAGGGGGAACCCTTGATTGGAACTGGGGATTCAGGGCGATATGCACCGGATCCCATATTCTTGGGCTCCCAAGAAAAGATGCACTATGTGAACATCTGACAGGGAGGCTACTAAAAATAGAAACTAGGTAATCCAGAATGGTGTATATTTGTTAACCTATACTGTTCTCACTCTCTGATGGAGATTGTGTTTGTATTTTTCAGGATACAGCGAGTGAGCCGTGGCCCATATAACCCTACCAACCAACCGCAGGCAGAAAGCTGAGATCCTGGCAAGAGATGAGCCACCACAGTCATATCATGGAGGATCCATAGGGAACCCTGCAGAGAATGACGGGATGAACAAGGGACCCACAGCCACAGCCATTCAACCAACACAGGATAAGCCAGTGAGACAGAAACCAATGATTCTCCACACAAAAACCCCTAAGCTCACAACATTAAAGCATCCTTAATACTCACCCACCATGACTCAGGGAACTGAGCAGAAGAGGGGGCGGAAAGATTGTGAGAGTCGTGGTGGGGGAGAATATCAGAGGCATGGCACCCTTCAGTATCAACACACTTGGGTCAGGAGAACCCGGCTGGAGACTGGGCTAACCAGGGTCCCCTACCACAGAGACTGATCCAGACGGCCCACGGATGAGGATATCCAGCTGACTGGGGATGGGGAGGGGGGGCAATGAGGAATTGGGGATAACAACTCATTGTTGGCCCACTAAAAAATGTAACTCATTATGGACAATAAAAAAATACTTTAAAATAAAAAAAAATCAATTAAGTCAGAAGCTGGTTCTTTAGAAAGCTCAATGTTTGCTTCTGGGATGTTTACATTCCAGATGTCCTATCTCTTACACAAAGAATAATTTACATCCTATTCATTCCCCCATCCAACATGCATAGTTATATACGCAGCACTTTTTAATAGATGTGTGTGTGGCAGAAATGTTCTATTATACAAGAAGTCCAACTAGTAGCTCTAGCCACTTATGGCTTTTGACCACTCCAAATGTGGCCAACATAATCTAGGAGATACGTTTATAATTTTATGTATTTTTATTGCAGTTAACTTAATAAAGCACCAAGTTTAGCATTTTAACCATTTTAGAGTGTGTGGCTCACTGCCCTTTCACAGTGTGTGTAAATCCCCATCTATCTGGCTCCAAAGCCCTTCCATCACCCTGAAAGGAACCCTTGTACCCAATCAGCAGTCACTCCCCATTCTCCTCTGCTTCCATTGGCAACCCTCGACCTGCCCTCTGTCTCTTTCCTGGAGATTTCATGTAAATGGAATTATCTGATATGTGGCTTTCATTCCTGGCTTCTGACAGTCACCATGTGTTCAAGGATCATATCTGAAGTGGCACATGATGGTCTGCTATGCTTTTTATGGCAGATATCGTTCCATTTGGCACGTGCACTGCATCTTGTGTATTCATCAGTTGATGGACATGTGGGCTCTTCCACATTTTACTGTGGTTACTAGTGCTGCCATGGACATTCATGAACAGCGTCGGTTTGGATATCTGGTTTCAGTTCTTTGGACAACATATGTAAGAGTGGAATATTGAGAAACTAACAATTTCCATAGTTCACATTCCCACTTGCAGTGTGTAGGGTTCTAATATCTTTATATTCTTGCCAACATTTTTCTTTTAAAAAAATTTAGCCAGGTGTGGTAAGGCACGCCTTTAATCCCCATGCTCAGGAGACAGAGATAGGAGGATCACTGTGAGTTTGAGGCCACCCTGAGACTACATAGTGAATTCCAGGTCAGCCCAGGCTAGAGCAAGACCCTACCTCGAAAAAACAAAATAAATAAATAGATAATAGATGATAGATAGAGGATAGATAGATAGATAGATGATAGATAGATAGATAGATAGATAGATAGATAGATAGATAGATAGATAAAATAATAATTTTAAACAGCATACAAATGAGTGGGTTTCATTACGGTATTTTTGTATATTTATATCATTATACTTTGTTCTTATTCATCCTCTTCCTCAACCCCCTGCTTCTATCCCCCTGTTCTCCTTTTGATGGTCTCCTTCCTCCCCACTAAATAGTCCTCCTGTTTTATATCACATATATTCTATTACCCTCTCTTTCCCTCTTCCTTTTCTTCCTCCCTTTCACTGTTTCCTTTCTAGTTTCTTGGCCTATGAGCCCATACACATATTAATACACATATATGTATATAAATTTAAACCTAGATTCTACATATGAGAGAATGCATGTGTGGCTAATTGTGCTTAATATACTGATCTCCATTCCATTCATTATCCTGTAAATGTCAAATTCCATTTTTCTTTGCAGCGTTGTATATATGCACCACATTTTCTTTATCCATTTATCTGTTGAAGGACATCTAGACTGGCTCTGTATCCTAGCTCTTATGAACAGTACAGCAGTAAACATGGGTGTGCAAATATTTCTGTGATATGTTGGCTTGCAGATATATATATATATATATATATATATATATATATATATACCACCAAGAGTGGTATTGCTGGATCCTATGATATTTTTGTTTTTTAATTTCCACATTGATGAGTAGTGGCTGCGCCAGTATAAGGGTCCTCTTTCCCCACATCCTCACCAGCATTTGTTATTGTCTGTTTTCTTTTTTTTAAAATATATATTTATTGTCCATAATGAGTTACATTATTTAGTGGGCAAGCAATGCGTTGTTATCCCGAATTCCCCAATTCCCCCCTCCCCATCCCTGATCAGTTGGATATCCCTTGAGTCTGGCGCCTTAGACCACTCGGCCATCCTGACACTATCTGTTTTCTTGATGATGCTATTCTGGCAGATCAGTTCATAATGAACTGTCTGTTCAGTTCATTGGCTCATTTACTGGTGTTTGGTTTTTGTAGTTCTTTGCACATCTTCTCTATCTTTTTTCTATTTTTTTTCTTGCTTATGTTTCCCAACCTGAAGCCATGAAGATTTACACCTGTTTTCTTCTTTAATTCATTTTGAGTTCATTTCTGCATAGTTGTTGTTATGGTTTGATCCAGGTGTCCCCCACAAACAAATGAATGTGTTCTGGGTAATAGATCCTCAGCTGATGGCAGTTTGGATTTTACAACCTCGCTGGAGCTGTGTTGTCAGGGGCAGGCTTGTGGAGTCATAAGCCAGCTCCCCCTTGCCAGTGTTTGGCACACCTTCCTGCCGCTGTTTGCAGTGCCGTGGCGGAGGTGATGTCCAGCCCTCTGCTCATGCCATCGTTTTCCCTGCCAGGGTGGAGTCGCCCCTCGACTCCGTAAGCCAAATAAACCCATTCCTCCACAAGCCGCTTTTGCTTGGGTTCTTTCTGAGCAGCAACTAGAAAGCTGACTGCAACAGTTGTGAAGCAGGACCCAGCTTCATCCTTTCACACGTGTCTCTCTCTCCAGCATTGAGCAGACTACCCTTTCTCGACTGCATGGCTTGGCATGATTTTCAAACATCAATTGACTGTAGACTTGCTAGTTTATTTCTGGATGCCCAACTATAGTCTGCTGATCTATGTGTATGTTCTTATGTCAAGGGCCATACTGTTTAGATTACTGTAGCTTTGTAGTAATATAATTTTAGTAAATTTAAATAGTTACATGTGGTTAGTGATTACCATATTGGACAGCAGCAAATTAGATGATTTTTAGTTAACTCATGCAGTTATGCAAACATCACCTCAATCCAGAACATTTCCATCATGGGATCCTTTTTCATTTTAAACTTCTGTTCATTCTTTTTCCACTCTCATGATTTTTAATTTTGTTGAATTTAAGTTTTAATCAACATCTATGTTTGACTTAAAATTCTTATCAGAATGCGTAACATTTTTGTCTATTTGTGGGCTGTTTTCCTCTGACTGTTAGCTGAGATCAGAGCAAAGAGAAAGTGAGAATTTTACTTGAGAATGAGGATAGGCAGGAAGTAGTAGACTTGGGAGTTCAGGACATATCCCTAGGAAAGGTGGCAGACAGTACATCGCCAATATATCCAACTCAATCATATCCACTTCTCCAGAGTCAGGGTAAGAAAGGGGCAGGTTCTTAATGCCAGACATCTAATCAGGGCCTTTTGGGTAAATGTCCAGTCTTTTGAGGAAAAAGTATTCAATATCTCAATGCTGGGGGTGACACATGCCTGGAATCATAGTACCAAGATGTGTCTCAAAAAAAACAAAAAACAGGCATGGTAGCACATGCCCTTCATCCCAGCCCTCTGAGGCAGAGGTAGAAGGATTGCTGTGAGTTCAAGGCCAGCCCGAGACCACATAGTGAATTCCAGGTCAGCCTGGGCAAGAGTGAGACCCTACCTGGAAAAGCCGAAAATTAAAAAGAAAGAAAGAAAACAAAAAGTGTTCGGAATTTCAGATCTTTCCCTCCCCCTCTCCCTTCTAACATGGCAAGTGGCTTGTAGGGCCAGGATGTAACTTACGTGACCAAAGGGCAGTGGAAGCTTGACTGGAGTCCATATATCTCCTAACTGGTCTTAATTGTGCACTGGCTGGACCAGATATTTTCCTGGAATAGACATGGCTAGTCCCGTTCAGCTATTGTGGTTAATATGTTGGCACCCATAAGTGGTGCCCCAGGTCCCAACCATGTGCTCCTGGTCCTAATATCCCTGAGTACAAGGTCACCATTCTATCCCCATTATTCTCCAGTCGGCTAAAGTCCTCTTCACTTCTCCCTTCTTCCATAAAATGTTGGCATTGATATTGTCTGGGATGCTGACTCTAGAACAAGGCTTTTGAAACTGTAGTCATGGCCCTCTCTGGATTCACACAACTGAATTTGGGGGGGGGGTCATGAAAAATCTGGCAACAGTAAAAAGCTTCTGAACACACAATGACCAAAAATTAATTTGAGGGATGGAGAGATAGCTCGGGATTAAGGGGCTTGCAGAGCCTAATAACGGGGTTTCGATTCCCCAGTGCCCCTATACATGCACCTGGAGTTCATTTGCAGTGGCTAGGTGCTCTGGTGTGCCCATCCCCCTTCTCTCTCATTGCAAATAAATATATAAAGTATATAATTAACTTGAAATCAGCATGATGAATTCAGAGTGTTTCTGGTAGTCGTGTCGTTCGCCTGTGTTGTAACAGGGCTTCACTGCACCCTTGGTTCTAAACACACACTGTGTGTGTCATCAGGCCACACGACTCCAGTGAACGCCAAAGCATCTAGACTCACATCCTAGGCTTGTACACTCTGAACTGAGTGTTTTATTGGACATAAAGAATTTTCTGCTCTTATAAAAACAAAATGGTTTCCTTCTAGAAACCAGCTTTCTGGTGTGTAGGGGAGGCAGGCATGTATGAGCACATATGTGATGATGCAGGTGTCCCACACTCACACATGCAGAGGTCAGGGGAGAAGGTCGGGTGTCCCCCTCTGTCTGTCTTTGGAGACAAAGTCTGATTGGGCCTGAACCTGAACCTACTGTTTCTTCAGTCGGTCTGGCTGAAGAGTGAGCCCCAGTGACTCTCTGATCTCTGATCTCCACCTCCACAGAACTAGGGTTCTAGCTTTTGATGTGGGTGCCGGGCTCACACTCGGCAGTCTCTGAGCCTCTCAGGCCCTCATGCATCCATGGCAGGCACTTTACCCTCGGAGCCATCTCTCAGCCTGGACAGCAAAGCCTTCTAACACTTTCCTGTCATCAAAAAACAAAATCGTACTATTTGAGTTACTGCCTTGAGTTTCATAAAATGTACTTAAATGAATTTTGGCTTGGGACTAAGAATTTCCAACAATTCTGAAATGACCTTTGAAATACTTCTGTCATTTTGTACTAAGTATTTATGCAAATAATTGTTCTCAATATTGAGGATTATATAATCAAAATATCAATGAACTCCAAAGAATGTAGATGCTTTACTTCCTGCAATATCAGCCAAGACTTAGTTTTGTAATTAATTTCTTTATTTGTAAGCAGAGAGAGATAGAAGAGAGACATGCAGAGAGAATGGATGAATGCCTCCAGCCACTGAAAATGATCTCCAGATGCATGTGCCACTTTGTGCATCTGGCTTTACATAGTACTAGGGAATCAAACCAGGTCCTTAGGTTTTGCGTGCAAGCACCTTAACAGCTGAGCCATCTTTCCAGCCCAAGACTTAGTTTTTATGTAAAAATAATCACATCTATCTTATTAACATGCAAATTTGTTTTCGTATTTAATAAATGGTAAAATTACATGCATACCAAAGAATTATTTTTTGTTTTGTTTTGTTGGAGACTGTCTTCTATAGCCCAGACTGGCCTCGAACTCATATGTAGCCAAGGATGACCTTAAACATCTATCTGATCCTCCTGAGTACTAGGGTTACAGGTGTGCACCACCATACCTGCTGTATGTGTGGCTAGGGATCGAGTCCAGGCTTCATGCACGCACACACACATGTGGCACACCCATGCACATCACACACACACACACACACACACACACACTCGTGTACCATGGGACACCCATACGCATCACACACGCATGCACACAGATAATGATAAAAACAAGCATTCTACCAACTAAGCTACATTCCCCAGCTCCCCAAAACTGATTTATTATCAATAAATGTTTCATTTATATGCCTATTTTATATAACCACGTATAAGGAATCATGAAAGAAAATAGCATTCTCTAAGTCCTTCAAGCTTTGTCATTGATGTGGGAAAAAATATAGGAAGTCTTTTTTTTAAGGTAGGGTCTCACTCTAGTTCAGACTGACTTGAACTCCCTCTGTAGTCCCAGACTGCCTCGAACTCACAGCGATCCTCCTACCTCTGCTGCCTAAATTCTAGGATCAAAGGCGTATGCCACCACATCTGGCGTTTTTTCTTTTGACACCAGGTTTTTGCCACAGTTTTCTTGCTCTATGAAAAAAGCTGAGTTAATAACTTAAAAGAAAAAGGCTTCTCTCCATGCTTCTGAATCTCTGAACCCCACGGGTGGTGAGTCCCATGAACATATGACTTAAAGGATGCAGAAATACATCTAACCATATTTTTTCAGTCTGTCACATGCAGTCTTCCCACACATGTTCCATAAATGAAGAGCCATGAGCACCTGTTTATTGCTGTGTCCCAGTTCCTAGCACAGAGCCAGGCACAGGGAGGGTTAGACCTGTTTCCTCCATAAGTGGGTGAGACAACCTCAACCTCATTAGTGCACAGTGACCAGGGACAGAGCTGCACTGCGACTAAGAAGTCAGAAAGCCACGCACGCAGGCGCTTCCTACTATGTCTTTTCTTTGGCAGAGTCTCCATCTAGCTCAGACTGACCTAGAACTTTCTCTGTAGCCCAGGCTGGCCTCAAATTGAGCCTCCTGACTACTGGGTTATACGTGTGAGCCACCACTTCTGGCTCACCTATTTTTTGTTTCTCTATGTCATTACTTCCTCAGAGTACAGAATTAAATGTTTCATCTGGTGACTAACTGCTGTGTAAGGCTAATATATGTAATTCTTCAATCTCCAGCCTCACAAGGGGGCCTGCTGAACAGATAATTCAAAATATCAGGTACATTTGCTCCTAATCTGCATATTTTTGTTAGATTAAGAAATTTCTGGCCCTGAGGTCAATTTTAGCCAGTTACACTTGATCTTCAAATGACATGCTTTCATGTATATTACTCCTGCCTAGAGAAAAATTTACCCCACTGAGATTCCATAGTGTTTCAGAAGTCTCTGATTCTGAAACTGATAGAAAAAACTTTGCTTGTGACAAGAATTTTTGTTTCTTCATTTTTGCTTAGTGGAATAATGGATGTATGACTCTTTGTAGAAGTGAGTAGTTTACCATTCAGAAAAGTGGGAGCCAGGCATGGTGGCACATGACTGTGACCCCAGCACTTAGGAGATGGAGGCAGAGGATCAAGAGGTCAAGGTCAAGGCCTGGAGCAATGGTTCAGTCAATACAGAGTTTGTCATGGAGGCAAAAGGATCCCCAGCACTCACGTAAAAGCCAGACATGACGGCATATTTCTGTATTCCCAACACTGGAGAGGTGGAGACAAGGATCCTTGGTGTTTACTGGCAGACTAAACCAGCCAAGACGGAAGCTGCAGGTTCCGTGTCTCAAAAAAATTAAGGTGAGTAAGGGAGTAACTAGGGAAGACACTCCGTGTCAACCTCCGACCTCCACAAGCATGCACATTCAAGTACATGTGTGTCCATACACATGCTGACATGGACACACACCACACACATGCATCGGCAAAAAAGAAAAATTAATTCAACATCCTTAATTATATAGTAAGGTCAAGGCCAGCCTAGGCTAAGCTACAGGAGACATTGTTTCAATAACAACAACAAGAAGAAAACAGTGGGGTGGGAGGAAGGGAGAACTGTGCTGGGAGTGTGGCTCAGAAAGCACTAAAAATAGGTAAGAGGCCCAGTACCACCAAAATAAAAGGAAAAAGGAAGGAAGGGAGGGAGGGAAGAAGGAGGAGGGAAAAGAGGAGAGGGAAGAAAGGCAGGGCATGGTGGTGCCCGCCCATGATAGAATGCTGTGGCACAGGAGTTTGAGTTCCAGACCAGTCTGAACAACACCACAAGACCAAAAGGGAGGGAGGAGAGAAATGAAGGAAGGGAAGGAGAGGTGATTGGAGGTCTGGGGTGGAAAGATCTGTGACTGAGGAAGCCAGAAACGAGTCTGTCTAGTTGCTACTCAAGGACAACAAAGAAGAAGCCTAGTTTGGCTGGGAACTGGAAAGAATCCGGAGACAAGACATCAGAAATCAGTATAGATGGGGCACTGTGAAATCTGCCTTGCCTATAAAACTTTCAATCAAAAGCAACACTTTTTTTTCCCATGTATTCACGTTTTTATTGTAGGAAATCACTTTGTGGGGACAGCGACATGGATCACCTTCCAGGTCATCAGAAGTGGCCTTCTAGGCTTGACACTCCAGATACTGGAATTTTCAATGGCAAAAGTTTGTTATCTGTCTAATATAATCAATAATAAAAGTGTTAACTCTGCACGAATTTAGGCAAGAAACAGTTCAAGTAAAATAGTATTTCTTAAAAACCAACGCCTCCTACCAGCCACACATTATTGAGCCAAGTGACTGGCACAGATTCACGTGATCTCTCTCTCTCTCCTCTTTTTCAGTCAGTAGCTCAGAGAAAGGATGGAATTAACCGGTTTTAAGATCCTGCCAGATTTTTTTCTGGTAACCACTGTAGATAAACATAGGGCCCCGTGAAGTTATTAGAATCTTGTGCAACCTAACAAACGACCGCCTCTGTGCTTCAGGCTGGTGGATGCTTGGGTCGTAAAGTGGCAGTGGTTACTTCTCATTGGCTTCAGCATCTCATCTCAGAGTCACAAATTGTGATTCGATTCTGAGTTTTGACAACAGAGCAGTGACTGATACTTCTACACAAACATTTTAAAAAGGTTCCCAGCCATTCAAAAAGTATTTCCAACACTCTTATTTAGCGTTAGCTCAACAGTCACATTTGGCTGAAAGTCAAAGAACCCTAAGCTCTACAATGTCTCACTTCCCTGAGTCTACAGCAAGGGAATGACTTACTACTTACCTCATAAAAATTACGCAGCCACTTTTCTCAAACAGCAACTACGACAAAAGAACAGCAGGAAAAAAATGACTTCACAAAAATACACTAAAAAATGACAATTTTATGCAGGAACCGCCAAAGTTTTAGTGTTTAATAATTAAGAGATAACTAAGTTCTAAGATGTGGAGATACTGTGTCTGAGAAACTGGGGAGGGGAAAGGTCAGTGTATCAACTAGCTCAACAGGATGTGATAAGAATGCACACTTTACAAAACCTATCTACGCAGAGATGTAGCTGCAGAAAGTTACTCGGTTTTCTCCAGGCTTGGAAAAACGGCGTTCCAGATCTCAGTGTAAATTACCAGCGGCCTCCAGCTCTTCTGGGTGGCAGGGATCTGGTTTTCACCTTCCAGTTCTTCCACCCCAGCCTGTCATGAGGTCGGCGATGTTTTTCTCCAGATCCTCAATGCGACTGCTCGTATCATCAGTTCTCCCGATGATCTGGTCGGACATGGTCTGGAATTTGTCTTGCATCTGCTGCAAGAGCGTCTCCACCACCAAGGTGATGTCCTGCATGGTCTTGGGGTCCGTCTCGGCCATCTCCCCGGTTCCCAGCTTGGCGGCGATGTCTTGGTTAGTCGGCACGGACGCCCAAAAGGAACACTTTTTGCTTATGGGTGGAAAAGGTATCTGCTCCTATTAAGCTATGACAGAACCTTTGGCTTAGCCCCAAGGACTAACATGGAAAAATATAAAAATAAAATGGAAAAAATAAACAGAAAGAAAGAAAAGAAAATGTAGCTGCTCTTAAATTCTACTTCATTGATAGGAACAAGTTTGATGTGCTGGTGTCTCTTTCCTTGTATTATGGATGTATGTATCACATGAGAGTAGATAGATAATAAAATCTGGACTACATTATGTACATACTCTTTTCCAACATTAGGTCATGATAATAAATATTTTGATGCTCTTTAATAGTAAGGTTTCTTGTGTTTTGGTTTAGTTGTTTTATTTTTTGTTTTCTTTCGACATAGAGCTTTACTCTGGAGCCCAGGCCACCCATGAACATGCAGCAGTCTCCCTGCTTCGGTCTCCCAAGTTCAGGGACCACAGGTAAAGGCTAACAATATGGTGTTAAAGGGCTGCAGAGTAGTTCACTGTCTGCTATCTGGTACTGTAATAAGTACCTGAAAAAAAATCAATTCACAGAAGAGGAGAGGGTTATTTTAGTTAATGCTTATTTTATTTATTTGTTTGAAAGGAGAGAAAGAGGGAGAGAAAATGGGCACAGCAGGGCCTCCTGCCACTGCAAACAAACTTCAGGCAAATGTAGCACTTTGTGCATCTGGCTGTATGTGGATACTGGGGAATTAAACCCAGGCTGCCAAGCTTTGCAAGCAGGCAAGTGCATTTAACTGCTGAGCCATCTCTCCAGCCTCTTAATAGTTATTTCAGTTGGAGGTTTGGGTTCTATGGTCGGTTAACTCCATTGCTTTTGTGTCTGTGGTAAGACAGTAATCATGGCAAAGAGCACAGCTCAGAGCAAAGCTGCTAATCTCATGACCAGGACTCAAAGAAAAAAGAACTGAGAAAATGGCCCAAGGACCTAAAATTTCCCACTAAACTCCTCTCTCTCCACGCCTCTCAGTATCATCATGCTGAGGACTAAGACTTAACATAGGGCCTTGGGGGGACCTTGCAGATCTGAGCTCCAGCATTCACGGGTGCATGTACGCTTAGTAGCCACTTTCTTATTGTGGATATTTATCCACTACACCATTTTATTATCACAAGAACCCTAGTATGAATACATTTTAGTGCAAACGTACATGGATATCAAGCCTTGGGTAAGTACGATACCACTGAGCTACCTCCACAGCTGGAATGTACTCTTTATTTTTTAAACTTTTTCACTAGCATGAAACTAGAGTTCAATCAGGGTTACTTAAAAGTGGCTAGCTCACTAAGGTATCTATTACTCTCTCTCCCAGCAACCAGTGGCTGCCTATGAATTCTCAGGGACAGACAGGGCTTCAGGATCTCCCCGCCCAGTGACAGAATGATGTTGGCAGGCCCAACGATATGCAGGTTTCCTGCAGGATGTCACAGATGCTCAGAGTTCAAGAGCTCAACAGCCATGTCACACTGAGGACAGCCTTTCGTAATTCTCTTCCTTCTCCTCAGGCTCTTCCATTCCTCACAACCCATTTCTCGGGCTCTTACATTCCTCACACCATACCTCCAGAGGTCTTGGTTCTTTACCTGGAGAGGTGACCCATACTTTCATTCCTGATGGATCTGGGCCATTTAATCACACTACCTTGATTGTGGTGTCATAGTTTCCCATTGACTTTGATAACAAGGTATGGTAACACCAAGAGGTGCCTTATACAGTCTCCTGCACTCCAGACATACTCTTCCTTGCCTCCATTGTAGAGGAGCAGTTCAGTTTCTTCCTGGTATCAATCACTCCTGCTAACACTGTAACTCCTTTCTTGGCCTGTTGACTGGAGGGTATCGGGAGGCCAAAGTGGCCAGGGGGGAGTCTTAGATCCCAGTTCAATGGAATGTTTTGTGCCTCCTGGTAAAAGCACTCCCCCCCCCCCAGAACCAAGACTTCTAGGCCAGTGGAGAGTAACATTGCAGGAACAGGAAGCAAAAAATTGGCTAATGGGTCACTTGGGGTGATGGTAAGTGGTGTCATTTCCATTTCCACCCCTTGATTCCTGGACCTGTGGATCCTGGTTATAGGAGAAACAGTCCCATATATAGGATGCTGGTTCAGAGCATCCACAGCCTGCTGGAGAACCCTTCCCCAGATCTCCAGGCTGGTTCTTTAAAAGGCCACTCCACCGTTCTATCAAGCCAGCTGCTTCAGGGTGGTGGGGCACATGGAAGGGCCAGTGAATTCCATGAGCATGCGCCCACGGCTGCACTTTCATGGCTGTGAAGTGAGTTCCTTGGTCTGAAGCAATGCTGTGTGGAATACCATGGTGGTGGATAAGGCACGCTGTAAGCCCATAGGTGGTAGTTTTTGCTGAAGCACTCTGGGCAAGAAAAGCAAATCCATACCCAGAATAAGTGTCTATTCCAGTAAGGACAAAACGCTGCCCTTTCCAAAATGGAAGTGGTCCGATGTAGTCAACCTGCCACCAAGTCGCTGGCTGGTCTCCCCGAGGAATGCTACAATACCTGGGACTCAGTGTTGGTCTCTGCCGCTGGCAGATTAGGCACTCAGCAGCAGCTGTAGCGAGGGCAGCCTTTGTTAGTGGATGTCCATGCATATGCTGCATCCCTGCCATTAGGGCCACTTTTTTCATGGGCCCATTGGGCAATGACAGAGATGCCCAAGGAAAGAAATCGTCCACTATCCACAGAACGGGCCAACTTATCTGCTAGATTATTTATTTATTTGAGAGACAGAAAAAAACACAGAGAGAGGCAGACAGAATGGGTGCACCAGGGCCTCCAGCCACTGCAAATGAACTCCAGACACATGTGCCACCTGACATGGGTAATGGTGAATTGAACGTGGGTCCTTCTGCTTTTCAGGCAAGCGTCTTAACCACTAAACCATTTCTCCAGCCCCTACTTGATTATTAAAGTCATCCTCTGAGGTCATCTTCTGATGAGCATTAACATGGGACACAAGTATCCTTATATCCTTTGCCCATTCAGAGGTCTATCCACATGCATCTCCCCCAAATGTCTTTCTCACCAATTTTCCAATTGTGCTCCTTCCAAGTCCCAGACCATCCAGCCAAACCATTGGCCACAGCCCATGAATCAGTGAACAAGCGCACATCTGGCCATTTTTCCTTCCAAGCAAAGTGCACAACCATGTGCACTGCCTGAAGTTCTGCCCATTGTGAAGACTTCCCTTCACCACAGTCCTTCAGAGTAATTCCAGAAACAGCTTGTAGTGCTTCAGCCGTCCACTTCTGGGAGGTGCCTGCATAACATGCTGAGCCCATGCCCTAGTCCTCTCCTCTTTAGTCAACTGATCATAGGGCACATCCCACGATGCCATGGGTGCATGCTTGGGAGCAGAGGCATTGTAACAGGAGTAGCAACCATGGGCATTTGGGCAACTTCCTCATACAACTAACTTGTGCCCTCAGGGCCTGCTCAGGCCCGGTCATGTGACCTATATACCATTTCCACTTGGTAATGGACTCCTGCTGTGCATGGCCAGTTTTATGGCCTGGTGGGTCAGGCAACACCCAGCTCATAATGGGCAGCTCAGGTTGCATAGTAACTTGATGGCCCAATGTCAAGCATTCAGTTTCTACTAAGGTCCAATAGCAAACCAAAAGGCATCTCTCCAAGGGAGAATAATTGTCTGCAGATGACAGCAAGTCCTTACTCCAAAATCCCTAAGGCCTCTGATGTGATTCACCTAAAAGGGCCTGTCAAAACCTCCAAACAGCATCCCTATCGGCCACTGACACCTTTGGATACACTGATACCATTGGATCTGCTGGATCCTATGGCCCAAGTGGCAGAGCAGCCTACACAGCAGCCTGGACCTGCTGTAGAGCCTTCTCTTGTTCTGGGCCCCACTGAAAGCCAGTAGCCTTCTGAGTCAGTCTGTATATGGGATGAAGTAACATACCAAAGTGAGGAATGTGCTGCCTCCAAAATCCAAATAGGCCCACTAGACATTGTGCTTCTTTCATAACGGGAGGAGGGACCGTTATGTGCAACAACTTATCCTTCATCTTAAAAGAAATATCCCTGCATGCCCCACACCACTGAACTCCGAGAAATTTCACTAAGGTGGAAGGTCCTTGAATTTTGGATGGATTTAGTTCCCATCCCCTCATTTGCATATGTTGTACCAGAGACGCCAGAGTGGTTGTCACCTCCTGCTCATTTGAATCAATCAGCATAATATCAATATAATGAACCAATGTGACACCTTGTGGAAGAGATAAGTGATCAAGATCTCTATGACATAGGCTGGAGAGTTGAGGTAAAACAAGGAAGGTGTACTGCTGACCTTGCCAGCTAAAGCAAATTGCTGCTGGTGGTCCTTATGGACTGGTAGGGAGAAGAAAGCATTTGCAAGATCAATAGCTGCAAACCAGGCACCAGGAGATGTGTTAATCTGCTTAAGTAAAGAAACCACATCTGGAATAGTAGCTGTGATTGGAGTCACCACTTTGTGAGAAACCACTGCCCCTGCATCCTTTAAGTCCTTTATAGTGGCATTAATTTCTGCACTCCCTACAGGGATATGATATTGTTTTTGTTTCACTATTTTCCCTGGCAACAGGAGCTCCAATGGCTTGCATTTGTCCTTTCCAACCATAATGGCCCTCACTCCACAAGTCAGTGAACCAATGTGGGGGTTCTGCCAAATCTTAAGTATATCTGTTCTAATTATGCATTCTGGGACTAGAGAAATAACCACAGGGTGACTTTGGGGACCCACTGTCAGTCAAACATTTGCCAAGACTCTACTCATCACCTGACCTCCATAAGCACCTACTTTAACTGGAAGGCCGTGATGCTGCTTGGGGTCCCCTGGAATCAATGTCAATTCAGAGCCAGTGTCTAATAGGCCCTGAAAGGTCTGATTATTTCCCCTCCCCAGTGTACAGTTACCTTAGCAAAAGGCTGTAGGTCCCCCTGAAGGATAGGACTAAGCTTAACATTTGGGGATTGCTGGAGGGCCCTTCCACAAGGGACCTGGCCACCTCTTTATTCAAAGGGCTCTGGATCTGTAAACTGGCTCAAGTCTGGAAAATGGTTAAGAGGCCTTCATTCACTGTTACTATAATGCATAGTATCCTTGTGTTCCTTTGCTCTGGAAATTTTTTGCATATACAGATCAAACAGGAACTTAGTAGGCTTATGTTGTGGTCAGCTTTCTAGCTGCTGTGCAGAAAGAACCCAAGCAAAAGCAGCTTGTGGAGGAATGGGTTTATTAGGCTTATGGACTCAAGGGGAGACTCCATCCTGGCAGGGAAAATGATGGCATGAGCAGAGAGGGGTGGACATCATCTCCACCACAGCACTGGAAACAGCAGCAGGAAGATGTGCCAAATACTGGCAAGGGGAAGCTGGCTTATAACCCCCATAAGCCCACCCCCAACAACACAGCTCCATCAAGATTGTAAAATCCAAACTGCCATCAGCTGAGGATCAATTACCCAGAACACATTCATTTGTTTGTGGGGGACACCTGGATCAAACCATGACAGCTTCTTATCTCTTTCACCTCTGGGAACACCATGATCCATCAGCCAGTACCAGAGGTGTCCATGAGTCATACCATCAGGAGCGTTGGGTCGCTTGTGCTGTCTATTACAGAAAACATGCTCATCTTTGTGATCCAGTGCTGCCACTTGGCCCGTTACTCTGTGATCCAGCTAGACCATTGCATCTAATTCACCTAATGCAGCAACTGCAGCTCCCAGTGTGATGTCTTCTTTACATATGACAGCAACTATTGCAAGCTTTGTATGCTGGAGCACCCCTCACAAACCTGGCTTTTCTAGTCTTAGTGAAGGGCACATCTTCTGGATGCTCCCATTGTGGGGACAAAGATGAGTTTAAATGATGAATCCACTCCAGCATTCCAAGTTCTCTAAGCCTTTTAACCCCTTCAACACTAACCCAAGGGACATCAGGCAGCTGGAGCTCATTCACAGCAGGCCATCTTTGGACCATACATGAGACAACCAAATCAAATAAACTCTTGGCACCACTTCTAATTGCACGAGCTGCTGTGTTAAATCTATAGTCACTGGTCAATGGGCCCATTTCAATAAACTCAGCCTGATCAAATCTTATATTTCTTCCTCCATTATCCCACACTCTTAGAATCCATTCTTACACATATTCCCCATGCTTCTGCTTGTACAAGTTAGAAAACCCTTGAAGTTCTCTAGGGGTCTCTCTAACCTCCACTCAAGTCACACTTTCTGTCCCTCGTTAGGGGCCTGCTTCATTTCAGGGGGAAAATTACTTCTGTTGAGAAATGAGCTGTTGAGTTGCCTTTCTCTGTTCTATATATTTATTGTTTTAACTACAGTATGAAGAATGAAGTTCCTTTTCTGGTCTTGTCTATTTGGTGTTCTATATGCCTGTTGGGCCTAGATGCACACCTCTTTTCCAGATGTGGAAAATTTTTTACTTTGACTTTGTTTAAAAAGTTTTCTATGCTTTTGGCATGGAAAATCTGGTATCCCCATAATTTGTGAATTTTGTCTTTCTTAATGTTCCAAAATCGTATGTTCCATTCATTTATTTTTATTATCTTTGTATTTAACTTAAATTTCTAATTTCTCTGCTTTGTCTTGGAGCCCCAATAGTCTGTTATCCCTGTGATCCATTCAATTTTGTGACTTTCCCCTGATCTTTTTGACTTTTTTGCTGTTGTTGTTGTTTTGAGGTAGGGTCTCACTCTCGCCTATGCTGACCTGGAACTCACTAAGTAGTCTCAGGATGGCCTCGAACTCACAGGAATCCTTCTACCTCTGCCTCCCAAGTGCTGGCATGAGCCACCACACCTGCCCAAAATGTTGAATTTTTCACTTCCAGAATTTCAGTTTGGTTTTTCTTCAGTATTTCTATCTCTTTACTGAATTCCATTTTCACATTCTATATTGACTTCCCTGTGTTCAGCTGTTTCTGTTTTCTTGGAATTTGCTTATATAATCATTCTTTTGAATTCTTTGGAATTTCATCTAAGTCTCATTGAAAGTCATTCCTGTGAGATTGGTAATTTTAAGAGGAGACATGTTTTGGCTTTCTGTTTTGTGTTTTTAATTGGATGGGTGCATCTGAATTAAGTTGTTGGTTGACTTTTTAAAATTTAAGTCACCTTTCTTCTTTCAGTGGAAGTATTTACAATGTTTATGAGGGAATAGGTTAAGCTAGAATTGAAGTATCATTTTCCTCAATTAGGTTTGATTTCAGGGAACCAGGCTTGGTCTCCAGCATTCTCCTAAAAGTAGAAAACTGTCTGCAACAACAATCTCTATCCAAAGGAGACCCACTATGCAAGTACAGTAATAGAAAACTAAATAAAAACCATACCCTTGAAACCTAATCATTTGACAGAGTTAGATTTTATGTACTAACACATCAGTAACTGTGGATTTGAGTAAAAAGGAAAAGAAAGCAGGTTGGCGATTAGTAATTAGTTTTGAATTGATAGAGAGAGGAAGGAAATATAAGAGGGAACTGTAGAGGCTAAAAAGAAAGGGATAGATGAGGGATCTATGGTTAAAGGTAAACCAAAAAAAGAAAAAGATATACAATCAAATAACATAAGAGTCCCATTTCTCAGGAAGCTGAGCTATGGGAACCTACAAACCAAGCCATTCTGGCTCCTTTGGGAGAGGAAAGTGACCATTTTCTCTTTATTCACCAGGAAGGTGAATAAAGAGAAAAAAGAAAGAATAGGGAGGGATAGAGAACACTGCTTTATGGAAGGCAGGGAGGGATAGAGCAAGACAAGTGGCCTGCTAAGTGGGTGTTGAGTATTAATTAAGTAGAGGAGAGATGTAGAGAAGAGAGAAATGTAGAGAGGAGAGAGATGCAGAGAAGAGAGATGATGCAGGGAAGAGAGATGCAGGGAAGAGAGAGTGAGGTGTAGGACATGAAAACTTCCTGGCCCTATTGCTAAATTCATCCTCAACTCCCAATGTACCTTTCCCAGCTCTCAGAAGCCTGTCTCACCCCATAGAGTTCCCCTGTGGTGGGTGGCCCCAGACTCAGACGGTCAGATTACAGATTCTGTTCCACCCCATGAGCATGAGACCGAGTCTCAGACGCTGACCACATCTCTGTGAGTTCCATTCCCTGTCCAGCTCTCCTCAGTGCCTGCATGCTACTTGGAATCTGGGACTCCCCTTAGGTCCAGTTCACTGAATGCTGGACGGATCTGTCTCAAAGTTTCTCTTCTGCAATCTAGGATTCTGTTGACCAGGTTTCCCATGATACTTGCTCTGAGTATCCTGAGTGTGTGGTTCACAGAGGTCTAAGGCTGCTGAGTCCCAACACTTAGGGGTCTTTTTGAAATGGTGCCTCACTTCTGCTCTGTTGGGTGAGTAGTGCTGAGCACACAGCACCAAGGAAAGATGGTGCTACTGCTGCCCTAAACTGGCCTTTCCCCAGCTGTGTACTGTGACCTTAGAGTTGTTTTTCAGTTTTCCCCAGATCACTTCCTGAATGTGGCCATGTCATCCAGCATCTTAGTCCCTCAAGACGTCCTGGGATGTCCTCTCCATTCTGGCTTCTTTACCCAAGTGCTGCTACTACAAAGAATTCCCTGTCATTCCTATGTCTGATCATGTGGGTGTGCCCCAATCTACTTATCCATTGTGAGCATTTAGGTGAATTTCCATTTGGCAATATTATGAATACTTTTACTATTACATGTCTTTTGGAAAATATAAGTCCACTTTTCTGTTGGAAAATTTCCTAGAAGTAGAATTACTGGGACTATACATATTTAGCTTTAATAGATATTGTCAGTTATCCAAAGTGATCATATTGATTTACATCCCATTAGCAAAGTGTGAAAGTTAGTTGCTTCCCATTCTTGGAAACATTTGTTATTGACAGTCTTTTAAGTTTTAGCTATTCTAGTTAATGTGTGTTTTTTTGTTTTGCTTTGTGTGTGTGTGTGTGTGTGTGTGTGTGTGTGTGTGTGTGTGTGTGTTCAGGTACACACACACTTTAATCCTCTTATTACAATTTTATCTCATTTGTTTTTGTGTATGTACATAGAGTGTGGGTGTGGCATGTGTGGTAAGCACAGGAATTGGGTGTCCCCACCCACCACTCACGAACTTGTTTTTCCTTGGTGTGCATTCCTTACTGATTCTGGAGCTTGCTGTTCAATAGCCCCAGTGATTCTCTGGCTTCTGCTTCCCACAGGTCTGGTATTACAGATGTGCATGACTGCCCAACTGTTTATGTGGGCTCTGAAGATTTGAACTCAGGTGGTCTCAGGCACCCTCAAGGCCTCATGATGAACACACTTTACCATTGAGCCATCTCTCCAACCCCTCATTATGTTTTTGTTTATTTATTTATTTATTTGAGAGAGAAAGAATATGGACACACCAGGGAAAATGAATTCCAGAGGCATGCATCACTTTGAGCATCTGGATTTACATGGGTCCTGGGGAATCAAACCTGGCAGGATTTGCAAGCAACAGCCTATTAACACTGAGCCCCTGAGCCATATCCCCAGCTCCTCATTGCAGTTTTAACATGAATTTTCCTATCTTTTAAAATTTATATCCCACTGTGTGAGTTCCCCTTTTCATTCTCTTAATAAGCAATCTTTGTATTAACAGATTTTTTTAAGTTTAATACAATAGTTAATAGTTAATGCTTTTATAACTGCTTAGGTTTTGGCCTGTTCCAATGTCATAAAGATGTTTTCTTCAATAGTCCATTGTTCATTCTTTTCTAATCAAATCCATTGGGAATTGATTTCTGTGACAGGCATGAAGTAGAGAGGGGTTGAGATACACAGTATAGTAAAGAGATAGTCAACTTGCTCAACACCATGTAATGGAAAGACATCATTTGTCCTTTGCCCTACAATAATTATTTTCTCTGTAATAAATCCAGTGTTGATCTCCATCCTATCTGGAGATGCGAACTCTGGTGGTCGTTAGCCCCTCAGGCCCTCGTGGTTGCCCAGGAAGCACACTTAACCACCAAGCCCTTTCTCCAGCCCTAAATTGTAAATTCTGACCATGTTTGCTTACTCCTTTGAATCCTGCCCACATGGGTCAGTTACCTTTGGTAGAAAAGAATATTCCCCCTTGTGGTATAGCTATTTCCTCCAGACCTGACATGGCCATGAACCATCTTGGAGGAGATTGCTGTGGTAGCCTACAATGAATAAGCAGACCAACGATGTGATAGCCTGTCTACAGTAATGCAACAGAGCTCCTATCCTTGGTAGAGGGCGAAATAGAAGGGTCGCCAGATCCTCACTTAAGATTCTCTCCACCATTCCTAATCCTGTCTCCCCCCCACACCCCAACGATATGTGGTCTTGTGTTGGGGGGGTGTGCTAGAGTATATAGAAAGTTAAAGGCCTCATCTGATTTGTCTAGACAGAGGCTAGCCCCAATTAATAAGGGATAGTTGTGTTAGGCTCAAAGGATTTAAGGGTCCTAAGTTCAAGGCTGAGGTTGAGGCTACCAGCCAAGATCTCTCTAGTTGTCAAGTTACTAGTACTCTAACCTTTATTCAAGACTGTTTCAACCACTATGGCTCTCAAGGGCCTCCTAATGATGCTTATGATATGCCTGACCAACATAGAAGTGGGCTCTTGGCTCACTTTTATTGTCCAGTCTAGAAGTGCAGGGGAGAGAATTGTTTGATTTCTTTTTGACAAAACCAACCCTTAAAATGACAGAGGCAAAATAGATACCTATATGATGTGGTGAAATGAGTTTTCATTCTAGCTTTTTTTTTTTCTTTATTTTGATCCCGTGCTTTTTCTCCTCTCTGTGCAAGAGAAAAAAAGGGGGGAGGAAGAAACCCTCTTGGCAAAATGTGTGTTGTACTTAGTTCATGGCCAAAGAGTTTTATGGGAAAGTTTGTTGCGTGCCAGCAAAGCATTTTCTTTTTCTCTATCCATAGTTTTAAAAAATTAATTAAATAAGATCTCCCCACAAGAAAGTTCTCTTTATTTTCTAAATGCTTTCCTTTTTAAAATTTTTGTTTAGGGTTTTTTTGTTTCTGTTTATTGTTAGAGCTTGAACCCAGGACCTGTGTACACCAAGCAAGCACTCTACCACTGAAACACATCTTCAACCCCTCATTATTTGCTTTAATGTAAATTTTTTAGGATTTAGTCTTCCCTAGAAATTAATGCATAGGATTGATTGTAGCTAGGAAACACTGGAACTTAGGCTTTCAGCCACTTACTGCCCTCTTCAGACACCCTTGGTGGAAAGCCAAAACGAGTAGAGTCTTCTGAAAGGCCAAACAGATGATGGTCTTCTTTGACCCTATTTGGTTCTCTAAGTTTCCAGCCTTTTAAGAAGCTAGAATAAGGGTTGGGGCGGTGGCTCAGTAGTTCAAGCCAAGCCCACCACCTCAGGTTGGATTCCCCAGTACCCAGGTAAAGCCCACACAAAGCGCTGCCTGTGTCTGTGATCCCAATGCTCCTACTGAGCCAGGGGACCCCGAAGCTAATGGGCAGCAAGACTAGTATGCAGGCAGAAAAGAAATAAGTGACAAGGGAGATCCTGTCTCATAGGGAAGGCAGAAGGAGAGTCAGACATGCCAAGGTTGTTGGGTGCCCACAGGCAAAAATGCACATTTAAAAAAGACCTTTTTGAAAACTAGAATACGGGTTGAAGAGATGGCTCGAAAGTAAAAAACGTATGGCTGCAAAACCTGATGGTCTGGGTTCAATTCCCCAGCACAAAGAGGCCCTTGGCATACCCATTCTCTCTCTCTCTCTTTCTCCCTCTCTCTTCAAACAAATAATAAAAATAAAAACATTAAAAAGCTAGAATAAGCCAAGTTGGATGGTGGTAGATTATTTTCCTTCTTAAAATTAGGTTAAACCAGGCCAGCAATAATGAGGAAGACAGAAGATGGCTGACTAGCAGACACGCCATATCCCTCGAGAAACAAGGGTCAGGGTTTTCAGCAGGGATCCAGGTCGTGGACATAAGCTGCAGTCACGCTCTGAACCGCAGATACCTCCCAGCACACGATTCTCACCAGTGGAAGCTTCCATCGAGGACCACGCTCGCCAGAGGCAGTGAGTTGTCACGAACCGGCAAGCCCGGCCAGAGCAGCCTCAGCCTGCCGGCTGACAGAAGCTTTTCCTCAGCCTCTGCCGGCTTCCCTCGGGTTCCCTCCCTCTGCGTGTTCCGCGCGTCTATCCTGTCCCTCCCAGGCCCTTGAGTGTCTCTCATTTTCAACTCTTTTTTTCTTTTTTTCTCTTTTTTCTTCTTTTCTTTTTCGCTTGTTCCTATGTAACCCCTCCCCCATCCTCCTGGTCTCCAGCGTATGTCCCGCCCCCCTCCAGGTCCTTGCTAATCCATATCCTTGCTTAACTTTTGTTTTTGTTTTTGTTTTTGACCTGCTGACCGGGACCTGGGATCATACGTGGCCCCTCTCCCCAGGCTTTCA
>PVHP010023007.1:0-27826 GCA_004024765.1 Zapus hudsonius
GCACAAGTGATTACTTCTTGGTTCCCAGCTCTCTCCCAGAAGGAAGTGTGTTCAGCTTACTCAGGGCAGCAGACTGTGTTTCTTCATATCAGTGGTCTCTGTTTACTCCAACTATCGTTGACCAGCTTCCCCTGGCAGCTTGTGAAGTGCCTTCCAGCTCTGCACTAACTACCATCTGGGAGCTGGTTACCATTCTGGACCTCGCAGGGTCTCTTGGTGCTGATAGATGGCTTTCTGTGGTTTCTTCGGCAATAGGATCTTACCTTAAATCTGGGGTGGGTATTCAAGAGCTTTGACAGAATCCTGTCTTGTTTTGGGGACCTCATGGGTCTCCTCAGCCAACAGCTCAGTGAGGGAAGGAGCCAATGACTGGGACCAGGTCTGCATTGCGGGTCTGATCAATTTTTCATGGGGTTAGACTCTCTCCCCTTCTATTCACATCCCCTCTTGCTAGATGATGCCCACTTCTTGCTCAATAGGTTACAGTATGCAATTAAGGATTTTAATTTCGAATCGTTATTGGTTTAACTCAATGCATAAGTCTCCCCCTTCCTTACACCTCTTACATATGCATAATGTATCTTGATCATAATCTCAGCGCCTGGGCTGGCCTTGAACTTGGAATCTTCCTGCCTCAGCCTCCCGAGGGCTGGGATTCCAAGCATGTGCCCAGCACTACTTGATTTCTTGACTGCTTGATTTCTTGAAGGCAGATCACAGCCAGTGCTCCCTAGCTCCTCACTGCCTTTTTTTTTTTTCATCTGCACATGCTTGTGACACACCTGCCACGAGAAGACACGGGCGGTGTGTGCGGACAGCTGTTACTGAGGCCTCATTGATACAGAGGGGATGGCAGATCACAGACGATTTATGTCCTCCCGTGGAATTACCAGAGCTTTGTCAAAACACGATGATGCCCAAACCTCACCTACTTCCACACACAGTGGACCTTGTAAGTGCAGACAGGATCGCCCTCCAGACCCACGACTGTCTTATTGTCCAGTTCTCCGTCTTCATGATCTTGTTAATTTATTTTTGCAGTGTTTCTTCCTTTGACATGGACTTATCCCATCCATTACAATTGGTGCCAAGGAAGGACTCCAGAGATGGGCCCAGCACATGGGGGCATGGCCAGGCCTCCCTCTCCCTGCCAAGAGGAAACGGAGCTGACTGGATTCCATGCCACACTTAATTGGCTGTCACCAATATCCACTCTCTGTTCTTGTTCCCCGCTGTAGCTTCTTTCTCCAGCCTCACTGAGCCATTGTTGAGATCTGTGTGGATGCCTGACCCTGAGTTCCCACTCCCACTGAGGGAAGGCAGGAACCATTGCAACTAGACTACATGGCCACTCATGTATCTGCCATGTTACTGGTTCCGTGTCAAAATACAAATCATTATTCTTCCTTTTCTGTCCCCCCAGAGGATGTCCCTCCTTCAAGATCTCCCCACGCCTGACCTACAGCAGACGTTTAGTTCAAGGGAAACCTCTGTTGAGTGCCAGGGACTGGCTGGCATGTCTCCGCTTCCTGGATCAAATTTGCTTTTCAACTTTAATAGCTGGTGGTCCTTGTGTGTTTTCCTCTTGCTTATGTGACTACTCTGTGCGTGGTGCAGGCTGGAAACATCGCCTTTGCTCTCTGTGATGTTTTCAAATGCAGGAACTGGCCCCGTACTTTTATTTCTAACCTGCTGCATGGTGACAGGTTAATCTGTGCTCACCAGTGAGGAATGAGGATGACAGGCAGAGAAGACCCCTTGACCCCTTAGTTCTCCCTTCCCCAAAGCCCACTCGAGCTCCCCTGCATCCCAGAACTGTAGCTCTGAGCCAGGTGTCCCTTAAGGCATAGACTGATGTCACATCATGCTACTAGCCAGTTCCCAGCCTCCAATGGAGCCCCGCACTGGCCCTGGAGATGACATTCCCTCAGTCTGCATGGTGACCTTATCCAACTCTCTCGCACCAGAGTACTCTTGTCCATCGCCTGTGGCACTATGACCGGCCTCTGACATCAGTGCTTAGAACATTCTGATGATCCAGCGTATGACCCATAAAATGAGGATTCATTAGGTTGGCTTGAATGATGATATGGGATGGGAAGCCCAACGATTGTCTGCAGGCTTGAGAGATGGCGCAGTGGTTAAAGGTGTTTGCTTGCAAGGCCTGATGGCCCGAGTTCGACTCCCCACTCCCCACATAAAGCCAGAGGCACAAAGTGTGCGTGAGTCTGCGGTTCCTCTGCAAGGGCAGGAGGTGCTGGAGGGCCCATACACACTCTCTCTTAAATAAATATTTCAGAAAGAGAGAATTAACCTCCACAACAGAGACAGAGAGCTGAGGTTTATAGCGACCAGAGAAGACACGAGTGGTGTTGATGGCAGCTACCCCTCTGATCATGGCTGGTCTTTCTGGTCACGCCTCATGCTCACTGAAGTCAGGGACAGCCACAGGTTGAGACCAGTAGTGGGGTTAGAGCCAGAAGGCTGACCCCAAGGACCCACTGCCACTGTGCTTACCTAGTTGCTGGTATGGAATGACTGAGGATGAACCATGGGCTGGGCAGGCAGATCCTCAGATCAACTCTGTACATAAGTCACCTGCCTGTGGACTCCATGGCCACTGGATGCCACTTGGCTTGTTCTTGGTGAGAGTGTCACCCAGCCCCTTGGCTCCGATGGTGCTGACTTCCCAGAGGGCACTGGGTGTCTGTTTCAGAAGCGTGCAGAGATGGAGCAGCATGAGGGGAGGCCCACAGTGATCCATTCCACAACAGAGACGCCTATGCATGCGGCCATCTCTCACCTGTCCGGCCCTGTCTTTCCCTATGTGCTATGCAGGGAGAAGCTTCCTCTGCCCTGGTCTGTGTTGATTTTGTTCATGTATCTCACCCTTCTGGCAGGCATCTAGCTCTCTAGCATGATACAGAGAGGAATTATACTTGGGGAAACAGAGGCACAGAAACAGAGGCAATTTCACAACCCTGATGGCAGAGCAGGAGCCACACAATGGCTGATGCCGCTGGAGCTCTTCTGGGGGGAGGGCTGGTGATGGGAGAACCCAGGCTCCAGACGCAAGGCTGGTCCTTCGGAGGGGCCACTGTGGGACAATGCACGGAGACAGGAGGATGGAAAATCCCCAGTGGTATTCAAACCGATCTCCAGCGAGTTATTGAGTGTGTAATCAGAGCAAAGCCTTAGCACAGCATTAGGGATTGCAATTAGGCCTCAAATCCCTGTAAATCCCAGGAGAGGCGGCGGTGTGGATTCATTGACCGGTGCAGAAGACAGAGGCTTGGGATCAGGCTCGGTTTCTGCTGACTGTCTCCAGGTGGAGACCCAGAGGGACCTCCTGCCAGCAACAGACTTACTATTACGGTTATGAACTGAGGTTGAGCCCTGGGCTGACATAATGACAACATTAGAGGTGTTAAATGAGCATCTTGTCAAAAGCCCACTGATTAATGTGTTCTTGTCACACGCTTCATGCAGCAAGACAGGGCTTCACCAAGGCTCGCCAGGCACTGTGGCCTCATGGGGAGAGCACCGGGTCACTCGCAAGTCTATTAGCAACCATTCCATGCAATCAATATGCCACCCTCTCCTAGACTTCTCCCTGGAGGTCCCATCCAGTGGTCTCTGACATTGCCTCTTAATTGTTGCACCTCTGGAAGCCAAGATTGGCGAGTACACAGTGGGCACTCAATACGTGCTTGCCAAATGAATTGTGTTCATTGCCCTCTTCGGAGCAATACCTTATTGATTGCTCCGTCCCCAGGAAGCGAGGAGGGGAGCAGTTATTAAGTGCAGCGCAGTATCTGAAAAAATTCCTGTCTCCCTAAAGGCTTGGTTTCCAAAGTTCTCACTGCCGATAATATAGCTATTTAAAACAATGGCCCAGGTGGGTGGGAGCCAAAGCCATGTGTGTTTGCTGGATGGGGCTTGGGGGGCTTGTTGGCTCTGCCCGGGTTTCTAGATTAGATTCCCAGCAGACAACACGAAGAGGAAGGGCTGCCCTTTCTAAGGTTTTCCCCAAACCTCTCATCTAGAGTCCCCCTCCCAGCTGACTCTTTCTCCCACTGACCAGCGGTGTCTCACGGCGTCATGTCTTTCCCATGCTTATGGACACACGTATGTGTGATTTTGTTCCCCAGCTTTCCTGTGCTCTGTGATGATGACCATGTGTCTAACCCAACCTGCCACCAGATTTCCTATGAGCTAAAAATGATCTTTACAGGGCCAGAGAGACTGCTCAGTGGTTAAAGGCACTGCTCGCAAAGCATGACGGCCCAGGTTCAAATTCCCAGTACCCGCTTAAAGCCAGATGCACAAAGTGGCAAGATGCCGTGGTACCCATTCTAGCTTCCTCTTTCTCTCTGCTTGAAAAGAAAGAACATATATTTTAAAATTAATTTTACACTTTTTCTAGACCCTTGACTTTGGTATAGCTTAGATTTAGAGAAAAATTGAACAGGTAGTATAAATAGATCCATAGACCTAGTCCTTTTCCCGTGTGGGCTGAACACACCTACTCCTATTAACATCTCACATCCCTGCAGTGAATGTGCTAAAAACTAATCACCCAATACATATCAATACCTTGAGATTAACCACCTGCTGGAGCCTGTATTAAGGCTTGCTCCTTGGACCAGGGTTTCTATAAAAGCATCCTGACAATGTCCAATATTATAGCACCACACAGATGGCCTCACCATCCTCAAACCCATGCTTCGCTTCCTTGGGAAATGAGAAGGAGTCTAATATTTGTGATGTGTGAAAATCACGTGAAACTTGCATTTCAGGGTCTATGGGTTTACAGGAAGCCCATTATGCAGTCTGTTTATACACTGTCTCTGCCTGTCCCCCCACCCCCCGCCCCCACAGCAAGGACTTGAATAGGGACAGCAGGACTGTCAGCCTGCAAAGCTGGGTTCTGGATTCTCAGGGCTGCTGCAGGAACGTTGATTCCTCATTTGGACCCTTGGCTCTAAGTTCTCCTTCTCAGAACTTGGCAAGGGAATTCGGCTGTTGTCCATTGATCCTGAACCCCAATGAATTGGTTGTACAAAATGTCCTCTTGGGAATGATAGTAATTATTTCGTTGTACGCTTTCCCTAGGGCCCTAGAATTCCTTCATTAATTAATTAATTTATTTATTGGTCTGATAAGTCTGTGTCTTGATTTATGTCGTGTTTTTTTTTCAGTTACTAAAACTCTGACAGGAGGTATTGAGGTGAGAGGAGGAGCCTCCCTGTCCAGCTCCCAGAAAGTTAGCCTTAAGCCCTTACAATGGTCTGTGTGAGAGTGGGTTGACCTGAGTATTTTAGGCCACACAGAGTCAGCCCAACGTCTGGAGGGTCTGGAGACCAAGGTCACATTGCATATGTAATGGGCCTCTGGTAAGTAGCCTGGACAAGAAGGCTCACCTGGTTGGTGACACTCGTGGGGGGGGTCACATATCATGGCTGGAGAAGTTAACTCTGGAACTATACTTGGAGAGGAGAGCTGGATGCTGGACCTGATGTGATTTGTCATCACTGGGAGCCAGCCTCTCAGACCCCACCTCTGGTGAGGTGTGGGGTGCTTAAGCAGCGATGGTTTTCAAGACTCCTAAATGGGGCTGGGGAGATGGCTCAGCAGGCAGTCACCAGCAAGAGGACCTGCATTCAATCCCTAGCACCCAGGTAGAAAGCCTTGGGTGGCTGCACATGCCTATTACCCCAGCACCTGTGGAGGCGGGGACAGAGGAGTCACCAGGGATCCCTGGTCAGCCCATCTAATGAAAAACAAACAAAAATCAAGCTCCAGGTTTGGTGAGAGGTCCTGTACCAAGAAAATAAGCTGCAGGAGCTTTGGCTTCTATACATATCTACAAACAAATACACCTCCCCCCCCACACACACACCAAACACTACACACAGAAGTAACAAGATCTTTATGATTGGTCTCTGTCTGGGGCAATGAAGCTTTTGCATTACCCCTTCCTTCATGGTTTCTGCAGCCACAGCTACACGACTGGAGGGTGACAGAACAAAAGCTGAGCTATCAAATTTGAGGATGCTCTTAGGGACCCCATCCTCAGGGTAGCAGCTTACTAAACTCACTGAAATGAGAGCTAAATCATTATCAGAAACAGGCCCTACCATGGATGTCAGAGTGGAGGTCACACCCCTCCCAGTAGCAGGACCCCACCTGCTTCTGCTGCCTGTGTTCCTTAAATCATTTTATTTCTGTCTTTGCTTGTATTGAAGTACATGTTTTCATCTCATTTTTTTTTTTAAAGAAAGAGGAAACAGGGCCAGGAGAAGTTGAGCATCTGCCCTGAACGCCAAGGTCAATGCCTGCTGAGTAACCCAGGCCAGGCAGCAGAACTGGGCGTGCTGGCTTATTTCTCTCAACAGTAGAGCAAGTCCCAGAGGTTCAGGCTAACAAACAAATTTCAATCTCTTTGATTAAAGATTTATTTTGACCAAGCGTGACATAGAAAAGAAGTTCCACAGAAGGTTTGAAGTGCACATCTGAAGAGGTTTGTGGGAGCAAGATAAAAAATACAGGGTTTCTGTTCCAATCAGAACTGGATGTTAGAGAGAACAGGCATCAGGTCACCATGACCTAGAAAATGGCTCTTCTCCTCCCAGGGAGCTGCATCAGCTGAGCTGATCGGCCTTTTCTTTGTAAAGATCCAGAAGATGCAAAGGAGAGGTAGGAAGGACCGCTTCCACCCAGGGGCAGCTGACTCACCCTCTTGGGTCATTTCCCTAATTTGTAAACAAGGGATCATAATTTACGATGAGATTATTTTAATAACCATTAATGAGCTATTAGAGTTGGCATCGGTCGCTGTTCTCATGGATGCGACAAAACACCTGACAAAAGCAACTTGAGGAAGGAAAGAGATATTTTGTTTTGGCTCACAGTCTGAGGGGATGCAATCTGTCATGGGGAAGGCATGGTGGAGGGGTCTTGAAGCATCTGGTCATAGACAGGGAGACGAGAGGGGACTGCTACTGCTCAGCTATCAGACTCCTTCTCTGTCAGGGACCTCAAGGATGGTGCTACCCAAAGGGGAACTTCTCAGCTCAATTAGTCTCATCGAGAAACTCCCCAAACATACTAGAGATTCATTTGCAGGAGGAATCTAAGCCTCATCAAGTTAACAATCAGGGTTAACTATGGCAGACTAGTTCTAGTCAAGGTTAACTATGCAGAGAGCAGTTCTGGGTTCTGGCTGGAAAACCCGAGTGAGGCTTGGGCAGAGAGGTCCTATCTGCACTGAGGACCTGTCTCTCTAACTGCACTACTGGAGGCTCCAGTCAACTGTGGATGCTTCACAGTGAGGCCCCTCAAGATTCTTAATACTGTGGATGGCCTGAGGGGAGGGGGAAGAGTTCAAGGATTGCTCTATTTTCTTCCTGGTCTTTGCAGCTAGAGCTCTGCCTCACCTGGGCAGGTGTGTGCACATATATATAGAGAAAGAGAGAGAAACACACACAGACACAGAGAGAGAGAGAGAGAGAGAGAGGGAGGGAGGGAGGGAGAGAGAGAACAGGCAGAAAGCACATTCATTTGTGTTTGCTGTTCTTTAATCATATTCTTCTGAAAATGGCCTGGTATTTTGTGTTTATTTCATTATTTTAAACTCTTGCCAAAATGTGTTTAAATTTGGTCTATTTTTTTTTTTGTTGCTGATTTTCCTTGAAATACAGCGACACTTTCAGCCTGTGTGTTCAGCTCTTTATTGTGGCTTCAGTAATTATGCCATTGGATAATTATATCTGTTTTGCTGTTTTGTATTTTCCTAGAAAATACCAGAGCTTGCAGGAAAGCCGTCTTTGTTTAGATGTGTGTGCATGTGTGTGTGCACTGTATTCACATGTATGTGCAGACGCACACTTCCTGGACACATGCGTGCAGAGACCTGAGGAGAATGTCAGCCAACCTTTTCTATTGCTTATGCAGAGTCTCTCTCTGAGCCTCATGTCTGATCAGACTAGCTGGCCAGTGAGCTGCTGCATCCTCTCTCCCTTCCCTCTTGGTGCTGCAGTCACAGGAAGGCATAGATAGGCCTGGATTTTTATACAGATGCTGGGGATTGAACACAGGAGCTCCTGCTTGCATAACAAGTGATCTTACCCACGGAACCATCTCTCCAGCCCCAAGGGAAGCCTTCTGGTCTATATTTGTACAATACTGGTTCTTGGAAAGATGCCCAGGTCTCCACTTCTCTCTGTATCTTCAGGAATATCTCAGCAGAAATGACTTAGAGCTGGACTGAGGGAGGATGCTGACCAGATCCAATCATAAGCCTCCATCTCAGAGCTCAATGTAGGGACCTGGAGGGTCCTGGAGCATCTCAGCTTGACCTACCCTCCAGGGAGCACTGGGCACTGGGGGCCTTGGTTTGGATCTGGTGTCTCTAAAGACCATGTTTTGAGGACTCTCTTCCCAGATGCTAATGGGAGCTACTGAAGCCAACCTTTAGGAGGTTGGAAACTAGTGGGGGAAAGTTAGGCCAATGGAAGTGTACCCTGGAATATTGAGACCATAGCTCCGTAGCCCCATTCTCTCTCTCTCTCTCTCTCTCTCTCTCTCTCGCTCTCGCTCTCGCTCTCGCTCTCGCTCTCGCTCTCGCTCTCGCTCTCGCTCTCGCTCTCGCTCTCTCTCTCCCCACTGCCATGGAGAGGTGAGAAGACTCCAGGGATGCAGGCTTTCGTCCTGATTTTCTGCCTCTCCACAGACCACAAAGCCAATGAGAAACCTCTGAAGTCAGGTGCTGTAATAGACCTCTTTTTTTATAAGTTAATTATCTCATTCATCTTGTCACAGTCTCCAAATGGCTGACTAATACACAAGGTTTAATACCTGAATGGAGAGATTATGTCCCTTATGCTAAATGAATACAGTATATTTATTTTCTGGTATATCACACACACTTATTCTTTAAATATTTATGGGCCATCTCGACATCTTTTAAGGCAAAGTCCATCATCTCTTGGAGGAAACAGATGAAAAGAAAGACAAAGAGGTTGTAATGGTTGTCAGAAAGCTGTAAGTAGTGGGGAGCAGAGTGCAGAAGGAAGAAGACCCAGGCGTGCGGCGTGGGAGGGCCACACCAAGCAGCCTGGGTGCTTAGCGACCTCAGGGGTACAGGCTCATCGTCTTTCGTCACAGACACTCCAGATCCACTCCCTGCTAACTCCCTGTGGACTGTGTTGTGGTAGCAGAGTGCCGCTTGACATCCCTCCAGCTAATCAAGGCAGTAGAGGAGAGTGCTGGGGTGGTCCTTGGACACAAGTCCTGGTTACTAAGCTGCACTTCTTAGAGCAGAAGCTGTCCCTCCACACCCCGTGGACAAGGACTGGGGCCGATCCTGACGCTGCTCAGATCCACGTGATGTCCAGGACACACCTGGATACTTGTCAACAGCCTTGAGGAAATGGGTCTGGGTGGGCTCTTGCTTTACAGTGGGCCCAACGACAGAGGAGGCCTTTCTCATGGCATCGCGGGACTCTCCTACCCTACCTGGAAGGGAATTGGGAATTGTGCTTAAGAAGCCCCCTGAAGTTTAGTCTTCTTTCATTCCTTTCATTCTTCTTTTCATTCCATTTGCCTGGGAACTGGCAGCTCAGCCTCCTCAAGTCCTGGAAAACCTGGAGCCTCCCAGGGCAAGGGACCATGTCTCTCTGCAGAGGTGCTTTGGCTGTATGAACACAGCCCCAGTGACTCCAGACTTCTAGAAGGGTAACGGTGATTGTGGGCCACCTAAAGGAAGTCACTACCTTGCATTTTCCCTCTTCTTCCTCCCTCCCTCTCTTCTTCCCTTCCTCCCTCCCTCTCTCCCTCCCTTCCTTCCTTTCTTTGCAACTGGATGCAGTAGGACCACCCCGTCAATGTCTTAGACCCACACTAGAAGCCTGTTGAGAAAAAAACAGACCATCAGGCCAATGACAAAAGCTTCAGGCAAGGGCCCAAGCCAAAGCTGCCCAGAGAGGCATGAGGCTGTGTGCTCCCTGAGAACCATTTTGCTTCCATGGAAAGGTATTTGCCCTGAGCACGCCTTTGCCAGCATGGCAGACCTCCTCGGCTCCAGAGCCAGCGGCCTGTGAAGGGGTCACCTGCTGACAAAGTGACTGGTATTGAAGGTGACTGGGAACTGTAGAAGAGGAGGACACACTGTCCCTGCACTGTCCCTTCTCTGGAGGAGCCACAGCTCTCTAGATGCAGAGGAGAAACTGCAATGCAACGGACACAGCCAAAGACTATGATCAGATGTCCTTCCTCTGGAAGAGATAACCTTTTGTGACAGGAGCATTGCCCAGCAGCCCTATGGTGGAGATTAAATCTTTGTCCTAGCAGAATCACTTCTGTGCTCCAATAAAGCCAAACAAAGCCAAATTGTGTAGGATGAGACCACCAGAAATTATGTTCTCAGAGAAAAACAGAAGAGAAATAATTACCCCAGGGCGGTGTTCCATTTAGATATAATTCTACAGTCAATTAGTATTCTGTTTAATTGTACAATTAATGAACATATAAATTAAATTCATAGTTTATTCCTACCACTAAATTAATTATTTGAATTGCCTCTTTGGAAAAAAAAATATAAGCTACTCGATGCACATGTTATTAAAATGACTTGGAATATGTATTCAGGGCGCCTTAATTGTAAAACAATCACTCTGCTACCGCGGCTGGATGCTGTTCGCGATGTGGGGAGCTGGATAATTTAATTTCCCCTTATCAAATGAACAGGTGATAGTCTCACAGCAGATCTCAAGATTTCTGCCCGTAGATTCCACACGGCCCAGACACGCGTGGCGCAGGATGGCATGTGAGAACGAGGTTCTTCTCATAGAGCCCATGGAGATGTCCAGACAGTGGACACCTTGGACCCCCATCCTGGGTGCCAGTGATCCTGGCTTCACTGCCCACCAGTGTATGTGATGAATGAGCCAAACTCAGGGCCCAGATCTCCCTTAGTTCCCTGGGAAGCTTCTCTACGGAAACATCTAGAAGTATGTGGGGTGGGTGACCTCCACCTGTGCTTGCAGACAAGACCCTCTAACAAGCTCCACTGCCTTTGTGTATGGGATCCTGAGACCCTCCCTGGGGGACCCTAGGAGCACAGCCATATTGAGACATCTATTCACTAAGACACTGAAGCCTTATGTCCTGTGGCTGGGAGAGGAGGGCTTCAGTCCCCTGGGGGTTACACAGCAGAGGAGGCCAAGTCTTATGGGGGTCAGTGAGATGTCTGAGTTCATCAGGATTGGCTTCACCTTGACCAAGACCCTGAGTCTGCCTCCCTGTCTTATCAGTGAGTGTGAATCAGGAAGGTAGCAAACAACATGAAGGATCGTGAACTGAAAGAAAGTGAACTCTGCAAACCCTGAAACCAAGAAATACTGTCCAGTGGACTCTTGTGACCATTGCAGGTTTGTATAACCCACCTCAAGCAAACAAAGAAACTCAACCACCCATGACAGCCTAGTGGATGTGGGGGTCCAGTTTTCCCCACCACCGCACAGTGGGGTCCCTGCTCTCTCACAGGAATGGGGAGAAAGGATTCCGGCCCCTTTCCTGGGAGTCTTCCACACAGGTGGGTCCCAGAGCCTTTAGAACAGCACTTTCTGGGTCAAACCATGTGTAGGAGGAGAAAGAATTTACAAGGGCAAGTTTCCTAGATTCTCCAAAGATAGGAAGGTCAGGGGTCATGAGTCAAGAAGAAGCCTGCCCAAGTTCTATGCAGGCAAGGGAGAGTTCATTCCTTAAACAATATTTGTGGGTTGTGACCCCAGAGCCCTGGGAACAAATGCCCAGGGCCTGCTCTGTGGCACCAAGGACAGCACTCACCTCTGGGGTAATCGATCCCCAAAGGTAAGCAAGGAGCCCTAAATTCTGGGCAGTTACCCTCAATGCACGTGAGGGTTGGCTGATCTTATGAGCTGCCTCTTCCTAACCTCAGGTCAGGGGCTTTATCGATGCTCAAGCCTGGTTCAAATTATAATGGGATAAATCATGAGCTGAATGCAATCCTTGTTTATTGAATTTTGTATGATCCATTTAATTTAGGCCCTCCCATCTCTGAAGGGTAAAGCCTATTGAAAATCCGTCTCTTTATCCCCTCATGACCTAATTTATGTGTTCCCCTTTCACTTCTCCACCTACTTTATTGCTGAGGTAGCCTCAGAGGCTCCATAAGGCAGAAGGCGGGTCTGGGAAGATTAACTTTTTTATTGCTTTATTTGGCATGCTACCCAGCAGACAGGCAATGCTCTGAGCCTCTCTCCCCGAGGGACTTTTTCAGGTACCCAGCAATACACATTCATGTTTACCTGATAAAACAGTTTCTGATTGTGTATTTGGAATTTGGGAGATGTGTTTTTAAATAATATGCTTAAAAGTAGCATGAGAACCACAGAGAAAACTCACGTGGGTCCTTGGGAATTGAGTGAGTGTTGGGGTGAGAGGGAAACGAACAGAGATCATGGCTGGAGGAGGGAAAAATACTGACAAGAGCAACTTAAGGGAGGGCGGGTTTATTTTAGCTCACAGTTCTAGGGACACAGTCTATCATGGCAGGAAAGGAATGATGGAGAGACTGGCCACATTGTGTCCATAGTCAGGAAGCAGAGAGAGATAAATGATGGTCCTCAGCTGGCTTTCTTCTTTTCACTCTATCCAGGACCTCAGCCCACTGAAGGGCACCACCCATAGTCAGGGTGGGTTTTCCTACCTCAATAAACCCATCTAGAAACCCCCTCACAGACATAGAGAGAGATTTGTCTCCTAGGTGATTCTAGGTTTTGTCAAGAAGGCGATCAAGATTAGCAATCCCAGATGGGGAGACACCCAAAAGGATTTGAAGCAGAGCAATGCCTGAAACCTAGATACATATGCACCTCAGAGGTCACTGGAGAGAGGATGATGGGTTGGGAGTTTCTTAAAAGAAGGATCACCATGGTTTTGGAATGAACAACAAAAACTGCCAAAATCCTTCCCGAAATGCAGCCAAGAAAACTATCTGGGCTTCTAAGTGTGTGTGAGGCTGCAGGCGTCAGGATGCAGAAGGACCCTGAATTCTCTGCAGGAATTGATGATTCTGTCATCATTGTGGGTTGGATTCTGATGAAGACATGTGTCTGTCCCTTCCCTCTCTCTCTTGAGTGTGCTGTCCTGCTTCCTGCCTGCACCCTGGGATGAGGCAGGAAGGCTTGGTAGGTGTGGGCTCCTCTGCCTCAGAGCTCCTGACCTCCAGAAGCAGAGGTTAAGGTCTGTGTTCTTGCAGAACTGCATCCTATGAGAACCATGAAGAACAAGCAAACCCTGGCGATACCCAAGGTGAGTGAGACCTCAGCCCAGGGAAAGCTGTAAGACTTGAGCCAAGTTCACGACCCCCTGAGAGTGCTGCTGACCAGCAGGTTTCTTCTCCTCTCTCCCTTCTTCTTCCTCTTACTCCTCCTTTTTCTCTTCTTCCTTCTCCTTCTCCTCCTTCTGTCTCTTTCTCTCTCCCCCTTTCTCTCACTTGTGGATCTAGATGTTTTTATTCATGACATTTTCAAATAGAATTTGTCTTGGTTGGTGTGTCCTCTAATGCCCCTCCTCTTCCCCTAATTCTTTCCCCACCTGTATTTCTCCTTCTGCTCAGATGCCATATGGATCCATTTGCACACCCGCCCTGCCTTCCAGCTCATCTCTTTATATTCTCTTTGGGTTACAGTTCTATCTTCATTTTGTCTTCATAGGTTTTATCCACATTTCCCCCTATATATATGTACACCTTATCGATATTGCAAGCTGAGACCGCATATCAGAGAGAACACATGGTTTAGGTCTTTCTGAATTTGAGTCACTTCACCTAATATGATTCTTTCCAGATCCATCAATTTTCCTGCAAATTTCATAATTTCATTTTTCCTTACTGCTGAATAAAATTCCATTGTGTATATGTATCACATTTCCATTATCCATTCATCTGTTTGCTGGGTAGCGAAGCCATTTCCAAATTCTAGCTATTATAAACGGAGCATCAGTAAGCACGGATGTGTGCGCAGCTCTGCCGTAGAGTGGAGTCCTTAGGTTCTCTGACCAGGGGTGGCGTGATGGGAGTATTGGAATCATTCTTCTCTTCCTGCACAAATAGCAAGTCACGGTGCATCAGGGACCTCAATCTAAGACCAGAAGCACAGGAAGTTCTAGTGGAAAAAATAGGAAGCACTTTTCAGGATACAGGCATAGGCAAGAACCTTCTGAACAGGACTTCAAAAGCACACGAAATAGCCCAAGAATCAACAAATGGTCAACATGAAATTAAAATGATTTTAGCAAAGGAAAAAAAAAAACTCCTAAGGGGTTTCCTTTTGTGGTAGTCTTCCTGTGAGTGCTACTGAGTGTGTGTGTGCACGTGTGAGCGTGTGTGTGAGTGTATGTGAGTGTGAGTTGAGTGTGTGTGAAAGTGTGTGAGTGAAAGCGTGTGTGAAAGAGAGTGTGTGCATGTGTGTGAGTGTGTGTGCATATGCACGCATGTGTGAGAGAGTGTATGGGTGTGTGCATGAGTATGTGTGCATGTGAGTGTGTGTGCATGAGTGTGTGTGTGTGAGTGAGTGTATGTGTAAGCATGTGTGTATGCCTTGACATGTGTGTGTGCATGAGTGTGTGCATGTGTGCGTGTGAATGTGTGCATGTGTGTGAGTATGTGCATGTGTGTGCATATGAATGTGTGTGTGTGCATGTGTGTGTGCCCATGTGTTTAGAACACTCAGCAATGTGTAGGGTCTCCTTTCCCCAGGAGCCCATGCACTTGGGGATTCTCTTCCTTTTGTCCCTGTGGCACCTTGTCCCCCCTCTCCTGCGTCATCCTGAGGCTCAGGTTCAAGACTCACCCTGAGCGCCTCCTCCTTGCCCAACCCTGTGTCTACATCACAGGTTGTAGACACTCTTCCTCCACCATCACCCCAATTTCTGTGACAGGGGAGATGGACTCAAAGTTCCAGCCTTGCTGAGCCTGCCTCGCTCTGACACGGACCACCGATCTGGCTCAGGACTTTACAGAGGCCAGAAAGCCAGCGTGGCAAGGATAGAACAGGTACAGAGACAGCAACAGAAGCTGTCCAGAGTGAGCGTCCTGGACCAAGAGCGCACCCTCCTCCCCGTAGTCCTACTGCCATGGACCCACCAGGCAAGTTGGTATGGTCTGCTCTGTCATGCTGTCCCGTAACGCCACCGAAGCATGGGTCCCATCGCTTGTGTGAGCAGGAACATCCAGAGGCAAGGACTGGGTCTGTGTTCCCTACTTGCCTTTGTGGATGGTAAAAGAGTGAGGGGCTTGCCACAGAAAGAATCCGTTAACTCGTGAACTGTGTGAGAACCAGTCATCCACACTTCGGATTCCCCTGGCTGTTTTAAACAGAAAAGAATAAAATTACCATGTTTGGCTAACAGTCTGCGAACTTGATTTTGTTTGTTTCTCTGAATGTGTTTCCATCTCTGACTGTATTGAAAACAGCCCTGCGATTCGGGGAGGGAGGAAGGCAGGCAGGGAGGGGAGGTGCTAGGCTGGATTTCCGTGATGATAAAATTGATCATTTTATCTCATTGTCCTTAAGCACAGAGCTGAAGCCTGCACTGTGAGGTGCTTTCAGCCTTATCTGTGTGGCTCACACAATAGCAGCCCCATGGTGGGTGTACAGGAGCCATCTGAGGGCTCTTGTCCACCTCTACCTCCTGGGTAGCTCTGCTGGGTTTGATTGGCACTAGGGGGGCGTGACCTCTGCTGTCTTCTGTTCCATATAAAAGCCAGACATTTCTGTGGCACCTGTCCCAGGATGCACCCCATCCAGTCCTTGGACACTGGAAGGGGGAGTCAGAGTCACACTCTCTGGGACTGCACTAGGGCCCTGGGGTGGGGGGTTCCAGGATGAACCCGGCACATAGCTGGATGCCTGCCTGGCATGGGGAAAGTGCCCAGTCTTGCAAGCAGGAATTCCACACAAGCCATTGTTTCACGAATCTCCAGGACTGGCGACCTCCTGAGAGGCTTGTGTGTGTCTTGGTGAAGGGAGAGGACCCAGGTGCCCTTAGCCCTTGACTGCCCAGCTCCAGGCCCATGTTGGAGCAGAGTCTTGTGGACTCCAGAGCCTGCTCTGGGCATGGAAGCCTGTGGCCTCCTCTCTCCCTCCTGTTTGACTGGGGTCTCTCACAGCAAGAGGAAGCCGAAATCCTGCAGGCATGCTCCTGCACCCGAGCCCTGCCTGCCTGGATAGCTCTGCACATTACTGCACTTGTCTGCACGTGTGCAGACTGCTCCGGAAACAGGAACGGAATCGGGCACTGCCTTCTGCACTCAGAAATGAAGCTGCCCTTCCCTACATGCTTGTTCTAAGCACACTTTTTTATTGTCTGTACATGCAGGTGTGATGTATGTGCATGTGTATTTGGGGACCAGAGGAAAACCTCAGGTGATATCCTTAGGAATATTGTTCACTTCCAATGAGAGCATTGGCCTGGACTCACCAATGAGGCTAGAATGGCCGGAGAGCAGCAGGGATCACCTGCCTCCACCTCCCCAGTACTGGGCTACCGGACACACACCAACAGGTCTGGCTAGTTTGAGTACTTGGGCTTGAACTCAGGCCCCTATGCTTTGAGGCAAGCACTTGATCAAGTAAGTCATGTCCCAACACACTCATTTTTAAATGCATATTGTAAAATTCTGAATGATGAAGAAATGTGTAAATAAAACATTTTATAGTATCCCACCATTATTTCATTGGTGACAACTTTCAGCATTTTGGAAAAGAATTTTCTGTCCCCTTCTTCACTCTACAAAGACTTCTGTCCCCAGCCATGCACACATTCATGGATAAGTCCACGCAGGTTCATGTAACGAGCTGGGTGTGCTACTCAGACCTGGGGTCACGTATGCAACATAAAAGGAGGGAAGACCAGGACAGTTCATAGCATGGTGGACAGAGCAGCTGGTGCAGGAAGGGGGCGTGAAATGATGTAGTCCCACTGCAGACAGACAGACAGACAGACAGACAGACAGACACACACACACACACACACACACACACACACACACACACACACAGTGGGGAACAAAGGCCCGTATGTGTGTGCTTACTCAATCTCCTTGGGACCCATTTTGCCCAATTTAAGGCAAATCAAGATGAATAGTGTTAAGGGATTATGGGGTTTCCAGTCACTGTTTGCACAGGGAAAGCATCCCATTCTCTGTAATCATTGAGCCACAATAAACCAGCTCTTAACCCACACAGAGACGGAGCCGGGGGAGGCACAGAGCAGAGATGGGGAGAATCGTGGGAGCATAGCCTTAAGCCACCAAGGTGACCTCTGAGAAACGATTCCAGTGGAAATGTAAGACCACAATGATCGGGAATTAGTCAACCAAGTGTAAAGCATGTCATTGGAGGATTTTATGTCCTGGATTCACTGGCAATAAGCCTAATGATAAGCTCTGATTTTCAAGTTAGCCATGAAGAGCATTGGAAGAAGCAATTTTCTAGAAGGAGATAAGGAGGAGCCTTCGTGGTGGTTGTAATTGCGTTGTGTGCGGGACTCCAGAAGCATTGATATTCATTCTTGGTGGCTATCAGTCTGACCTCTACTGAATAGCCCAGAATTATGGGAAACGCATTAAGGAGTCCATCGAGTCCATCGGTCATTCAAACTCCATTCTGTCTGGTAATTAACAGTTACACCAGGAGAGCTCAGGGCTCCAGAAAGGGCCCAGCAGAAGCACCTCGCTTACATGTATGAACACGGGTAGAATTCACTATGCACTCTTTATCTACAAGCTGGGGGATGTCTTGCCATTAACAAATTTGACACACAGCTTTATTGGACAAAACTGTACATATATACTGATCACACACTCCGATGGAGATTGTGCTTGTATTTTTCAGGATGCAGCGAGAGAGCTGGGGACCATCTAACCCTACCAACCGACCATAGGCCGATACCTGAGATTCTGGCAAGAGAGAAGCCACCACAGTCATACCATGGAGGATCCATATGGAACCCCGCAGAGAATGACGGGAGGAACGAGGGACCCACAGCCACAGACATTCAATCTACACAGGATAAGCCAGTGAGACAGAAACCAACGATCTTCGACACAAAGACCCCTAAACTCATGATCTTAAAGCAGCCTTAATACTCATCCACCACGACTCAGGGAACTGTGCGGAAGAGGGGGCGGAAAGATTGTGAGAGCCGTGGTGGGGGAGACTATCCAGAGGCATGGCACCCCTCAGTAACAACACACTTGGGCCAGGAGGACTGGGTTGAGTACTAGGCTATCCAGGGTCCCCTGCCACAAGGACTGATCCAGACGGCCCATGGAGGAGAATATCCAGCTGATTGGGGATGGGGAGGAGGGGCATTGGGGAGTTGGGGATAACAACTCATTGTTTGCCCACTGAATAATGTAACTCATTACGGACAACAAATATATATTTAAGACTTAAAAAAAACTGTACATATATAACTGTATATATTGCACACACATAAGTAACAAAATGTTTAGAAATGTAACTCCATACATGTATGTGCACATATGTACGCATCCTATTAAATTTACATATTTCCCAGAGTTCCTGGCTTCTTTTCTTCAGCTGCCATATTGTCTGAGGCTTCCATCTACACCCAGACCAAGGGGCAACGGAGGGTCCATTCATTCATGACACATGTAAGTCCCAATATCACCAAGGAAACCTGTCATGGTGCTAATTAATATAAAAGATGGGAGACAATAAAATATAAATAAAACTGTGTAGCTTAGAGGTATGAAAACGCATGAACTCCCAAACACTTCCACAAGTTAGCTCATTACGTCTCTTTGTGGCATTCATCTTTATTTTCACTTTACTAACAGAAAGGAAAGCAGCTCAGAGATCATCAAAACAGATCTTGGAACTGTCTCTAGTGAACACCAATTTTATGTATTATTTTATAGGGCAAGAATACATTTTTAGATAGTTCTGGGTCAGCGTTTTCTGAACTTACTTGGCCATGGAACATTTTTAAATTATAATATATTGATGGAACACCAAGAGGTGTTCATGAAATATAAATGGGTGCTAAGATTAAAGTAGACAGCACCAAAGAAAGTTCTCAAAGGTGAATTAATTACTTAAAGAAATGATAGAAAAAAAATCTGATTCATAGGCACTTTGCTTTATTACAGAACAACAACAAAAATTAGAGACATTTTCCTATGCATCAGCTAAAGAGAATAAAAGATCAATGTAAAATAATATTTTTAAACATCTTGCACTTTCCTTAGAAAAGAGGACATATTCCAAAATGTCTCATTTCACAGGCTTTGTGGGGCCTGTTCTAAAACACACAGCTACTAAAAATGAGGCAAGCTGGTGCAGAGTGCCATCCCATGAGGTCTGGAGTCAAGTTGGCTCCTGTGTGTTAATTACAGTGCGACATGGACACTCTGATCCTCTCTACCAAGCGTGACCCAAGGATGAATATACATGATGAACTCAAAGGACTCCCAAAATATCTTTGGATATTGTTTATGTATCAGAGCCTGTGGCAGGTTAGGGTGACTGGAACCACAAAGATAAAGAACAGGGGTGTCAGCCAGGCGTGATGGCGCACGCCTTTAATCCCAGCACTTGGGAGGATTGCTGTGAGTTCAAGGCCAGCCTGAGACTACACAGTGAATTCCAGGTCAGCCTGGACTAGAGGGAGACCCTACCTCAAAAAACCAAAAAAAAAAAAGAACAGGGGTGTCCTTAAATTTATGGGACAGTCTCCATTTATCTCTTGTCTTATTTGTGCCCTCCCTAAAGCGGGAGGTCTCTTTTACTAGAACTCAAACTTACTCCTAGAAGTGTGATTGGTCAGGGTTCCAGGCCAATCAGCTGTCTCTCTGGCTCACCTGAGCCGGTCTATTCACCTGGAAGAGACAAAGGGCTCTCCTTCCCTCATGGCCAGCCTGCAGAGAGACTCTTAATCCTCCAGGCTTTTGGTAAGATTCTTTCTTTCTTCCCACATAGATTTTCCCCCCCACATGATGCGAGCCCCCCTGTACTTCTTTCTCTTGCTTGGTTGGTCAGCGCAGATCTCCTGGTTTTGTGTCCAGCGTGATCCAGGACTCTGCGGGTTGGGCAGGCTGTGGAGCCGCTGTAGTTGTACTAGAGCTGAGTGGAGGGAGCTCTCTTTGCTTTCTCCTCTCCTCCTCTTACTCTAGTAACTCTAACAAAGTCTCCCAAGAAGCCTTACTCTCTGGTGGTCCATGATTTTCATTCTTTAAATTTATATGACAAGAATCCGGGTACTCTTCAGTTTTAAGGTGTGATGAGGAAAGTTCCCTGTTACAAGCTCACCCCCTGCCTGGCTCCCTTCCTTGGAAGATTTAATTTAGTTGAGACCATGGAGAAAGTTTGTCCTGCTATGATTGGTTTTGTTTTCATAAACTGGCCCTCCAGCCTCTGACCTATAGGGAGCCAATCTGTTCAGTATAAATATTGAAAGCCCATAAATGTTGGATAATGCCTTAAATGTAGGTTGAAATATTCAGGCAGAAAGCACAACGTGAGGCTGTGGTCAATCACTCCAGAGTCTCAGCCTGAAGAGCAGTTGGCACCTGTTTCCTGGATGCCAGGGGTTTGGCTTTGGGGTGGGATGGGGGGGGGGTTACTGGAAGGTGGTCCTGAGCAGAATGCCCTGGTTCAGGTCTTGCTTCTGCTGTGTGGCCGGGCTGTGCATTCACTTCTCTGTACCTTAGCTTCTTCGTAAAACACAGACACAAATCTTCGTAGTGAATCGCACATTTGTTGCAGTTACCTTCTCATTAGGACAAAACACCCAACCCAAGCAGCTGATAGGAGCAAAGGGTTTATTTCAGCAGACAGTCTCAAGGGGAAGTTTCAACATGGAGGGTGGCAGAGCAGAGACTGGGCAGCTGGATCTCACATCTTGCCACAGCAGCTGGGAGATAGCAGCAAGAGTGTGCCAGCCAGCATGGGCAAGCTGGGCTCATGCACCTCAAGGTCCGTCCATCACAACACGCCTCCTCCAGTGAGGCTTCACCTCCCAAACTGCTCCACCTGTGGATCAAAACTAAGGCTTAATGACAAACATGAGTCTGTGAGGGACACTGTAGATTCAACCTGTGAAATATTGGTATCTGTTCCATTCGCTTTCGTGTTGCTGGCACAAAACACCAGACCGAAGTGGCTGATGGGAGGAAAGTTACTTTGGCTTATATTCTTTTTTAAAAAATATATTTTATTTATTTATGAGAGAGAGAGAGAGAGAGAGAGAGAGAGAGAATGGGCACAGCACGAACTCCAGATACATACGCCCTCTTGTGCGTCTAGCTTTATATGGGCACTGGGGAATCGAACTTGGGTCCTTCTGCATTGCAGACAAATGCCTTAACCGCTAAGCCATCTCTTCAGCCCTGGCTTATATTCTTGAGGGAAAGCTCCATGATTCCAGGGGAAATGTGGCATGAGCAGAGGCCGGACATAACCTCCTGGCCAACAACAAGTGGACAATAGCAGCAGGCGAGCACTGGCTATGACAACCATAAGTCCAACCCCCAACAGCACACCTCCTCCAGCAAGGCTCCAATTCCCAAATTGCCACCAGCTGGGGACCTAGCATTCAGAACAAGAGTTTATGAAGGGCATCTCATTCAAACCTCCACAGTTCCTTCAAGACAGTAAGATTGTATGAACATTACACTTTTTCTAGAATAAACTCTCAGGTAGAAGGAAGATAATCAAGGTGGGTGATTTGCATGAATATTTGCAAAATGCATTTTGAAAGTGAGGCTCTGAAGTGCAATCCTCCTCATGGGCCCAGTGCAATGGTAATAAACACACTCCACAAATGGTACCTAGAGATTCTTCTAGAAAGACTGGGTATAGCTTCACCTTGCTCTAGACTTCAGACACCATATTGAACTGGACAGTGAACTTCAGTCTGGAAATAGTGATTGTAATTAAAAGCATTCATCATAGGCACATTTGTCCCAGCACTGTGCTAACCGGTCCTCAAGCGGCCATCACACTCCTGCCTCCAGTGGGAGGAAGACACGTTGTCGAGATGACCTGACGTTGGTCCGACTCTGGGAAGGGAAGTCGTGCTGTCCTGAGGTCTGGAACAGCAGTTGTTGTTTTCTCCTCCAGGGGCACCATTGGCCTCTGCAGAGGGAAAACGGAGAAGCGGTGGGAGCCTAGTGAGCTATTCTCTGTCTGCTGTCTCAGGGCAGGGGTCCACAGAGCTGGGGGGATGGTGCAGGGGGGTCCCGCGAGGCACAGAGGCGAGCAGATGTGTATTGTATATCCATGTGGTTCCTTATTCAATTGGGGGAACTTACATTTTATAGGAAAAGGGGGTCAGGGGGATGGGGAATGGGGGAGAGAAAAGGAGATTGGTTGATGGGGGTGGTGAGTTGGTGGCCTGCACTGGGATAGGTGGGTATGGACAACCTGAGAATATCTCATTTGGGGGCCTGAGCAGTGGGAAATACATGATGCTAGCCACGGTCCGTGGGGATGGGTACAAGGAAGTTTTTCTGATACCCAATGCCAGTCATGATGAGATGGAAATGCTGGTTCCTGTGGCCCATGGGGGTTGGGAGTCAGGGTGGATGGAGCCAGGAAACGCCTACCAAATTATTAGGGTTTCACCTCACTCATACATCCTTAACCCTTTGTTCTCTGTGCCCTCAGTAGCAGTGCCAACAGGCAGTGCCCAACAGCAGTAAGCAGGCTGTGGAGAGGAACACCGAAGGATGGACTGAGTGGGTTTGTGAAGGCCTTGCTCAGCTGTGGGCAGTGGCAGGTGAGTGGGTAGCATCTCCTACCAGGTATTCTCCATGGCTGGTCCCAAGGTCAGACCACCTATGGAGGAGAAGGCTGACCCCTGGGCTTCAGGAAGCTGGCTGAGGACTTCACTCAGAGGGCTGGGGCCCTCCTGAGGTCACCATCAATTCAGAGTCCATGATAAGTGCCTTTCTCTTCACCTGCCACTCCGGCCTCCTCAGTCTCTGCCTCTGGTGTTCTTGGAGCTGGAGAACGAGAATCCCCTCTCCCTTCCCCTCCAGCCGAGCTAGAGCTGACAGACCTTAGGTTCACATCTGCCTGCGCTCCCAGAGCAAAGGCTACATCCCCAGCATGCAGAGAAGAAAGCCAACTCCAGGTGCTCACATCCACAATCCACTCTTGATATCTCCCAAGCCAGGTGGGCTTCTCACCCACCCTAAACTGCTCAACTCCAGGGGACTCCTGGGGGTCAACACCACCACAGCCTTCCCTGGGTGTCACCTCCCACAGAGAAGCCTGATGAGCTGATTTGTGCCTAAAACCAAAGTCTTTAAGCTTGGTTTGAAACGTCCATTTTCTCCCACACTTAAATATTTGTATTTACAGAGAAGCCAAATGATACAATAAAAACTATCTGCGGTCAATATCCTGACGTTAACCATAGAACTCTGGATACAATAAGCTGTCTTGTTCAGTATAGCTCCATAGTCCTTCTTTTAACACAAAGTGTCGTGTGTGCATTTTCAATGTACATATTTCTTTTTTTATTAGATATAGTTTGTTCAGTGTGTGTATGATGTGTGTGAGGGTGCGTGGGTACCACAGTGCGTGTGGAGAACAGGGGGCAAGATTCGGGGACAACTTGAGGGTGTTGGTTCTGGCCTCCCACCTCACATGAGGCAGGGTCTCTCGTTCTCTGTTTTTCATGCCAGCTGGCCCATGAGCTTCCCAGAAATTCTGTCACCTTCCACCTCGAAGTCCTTATACTGAATGACAGAAGCCTGGCTTCTGGCTTTTTCATGGGGTCTGGGGATCCAAACTCAGATACTCACACTTGTATGAAAAGTGTATTGTTCACTAAGCATCTCCTCAGCCACATACATAGTTCTCTGGTTTTTAAACTGAATTTATTTATTTGTGTGTGTGTGTGTGTGTGTGTGTGTGTGTGTGTGTGTGTGTGTGTGTGTGTGTAGGCACTGTAGGGTCTTTTCCTGATGCAATGAATGCCTGATCCAACTTCCACCTTGCATCCAGCTTTTATGCACATACTGGGGATTCGATCCAGGCAGTTAGACTTTGCAAGCAAGGAGCTTTAACCCCCTGAGACATCTCTCCAGACCCCCTGTTTTCTATATGTTGCATCATTACAAATGACTTATAGTATTATATTATATTATAACATGATTAAACACTATATTTAACCCACTTCTTAGTCAAGAACATTCCAGTTTTTATACCATAACTAATAGCACAGTGAGGCACAGCTTTGAACATGACTGCTCATTCATACCCTGGATTCTCTAATTACACTTTTAGCTTCTGAATTGGAAGACACATCTCGGAGACAAGAGTTATGGGCATTGCTAATGACTTTAATTTGTATTTCTAAGGCTCCAACAGGAATATTGTATTTATTAAATTTTCAAAAGCATTTGTTAACTCTTGCTTCTTTCCACTACAACTGACCCAAACTTATTCGTTATGGCTTTACTTTACTTTGACTTATAACTATATATATTTTAATATTAGCTAAAGATCATTTTGAACCCACCAGATTCATTTATGTTTTCAAACTAGTCGTATTGGTCTTGTGTACGTAAAACATTTACCTATTTTTACAAGAGTCCAAATAATAAAATTAGGAGTCAATCAGAGTGGGGGAGGGGGAGGTGGGATAGAAGTCAAATATTTGGATATGCATTTGAATTTTAGTTTTGTGTTTGAATTCTATGTAGTGCCCATGTGTCCAAAACCACTAGCAAGTAAAAAAAAGTTTAAATATTTTATTTATTTGTGTGTGTGTGTGTGCGCGCGTGCACACACATGCGTGTGTGGAAAATAAGAGTCTCTTGTCACTGCAAATGATTACTAACCCAGCTTTATGTGAGTTCTGGGGAGCTGAACCTTGGCCAGCATGCTTTGCCAGCCTGTCCCTTTAACCACTGAACCATCGCCCTAGTCCGTAACATAAGATCTTAATGCTGTATAAGTAATAGCTGGGGATATGGTTCAGTGGGTAGATTGCCTGGTTAGCACCCATGAGGCTCTTAGTTCAAACCCCAGTACCTCATAAACAGGGTATAGTGATGCCTACCCATAATCCCGGAGGCAGAAGGATCAGAAGTTCAAGGTCATCCTCAGCTACCTAGAAGGTTTGAAGCCAGCCTGAGCTACAAGAGACCTGCCCTAATATATATAGAATATATAACATATATACATATATGTTACAAAACTCTGATTTGCAGTCAACCAATGACCAAAAACACAGAAAACAATGAGTTTGAGTAACTATTATAAGCAGGTACAAACATGACAATATTCTTGGGAAAAGAGATTGACCCAAAATCCCTGCGTGTTCATTGCTGGCTTGGATGCCAGAAGCCGAGGGCTAGTGCAGGTCTGAAACTATTTTGAGCATCTTTTAATGTTCAGCAAACAGGTAAAAACAGCTGACATTTTATAATAAGAGAAGGGAGCTAAGAACAGAAAATGGGGGACGTGAGGACAGCTCGGGGAAGAAGCGGTGAAACTCACAGCCTAGCCCGGAGCCCATTCCTGCTCCTGAGCCCTTCACCGTGGTGGGTATCATGGCTTCACCAGGAAGTGTGTATTCTAGTGTAATTGGGGGAAAAGAGGTGCCTGGCTTGGTATAAATGAACTTCCATGTTGATTTGCTTGTATAGTTCTTTGGGTGTGTAGCCCAGGCTGGCCTGGAGCCCTGTGTCCTCCCGCCTCACCTGGGATGTCAAGGGGGCACCAGCACACTCAGCCCAGCCTGGGTCACTCCTGAAGGACCCGGATTCCCTGTCTACTGGCTGGAGACTGAGCTAGCCAGGAGCATTGTGATAGGTAGACCCTGAGTGCTGGCGAAAGCTCCTTCTGTAACAAAGGCACTCCCATGATAGGGACATCATGCCCTCTCTGGAGGCCAAGAGACTCGTAGAGGGAGGGGCATTCAGACCTTAGACACTCACTGTGCAGCTCTAAGCAGTGGGAGGAGTTCAAATACAGCATGATGAGAGCAGTGAGGAAAGAGACCCGGGCCAGGCTGAGGGACCCCGCTGTGCACAGGCTGCATGCTCTTACCTGCAGGCACAGGAGGGACCTCTCCCAGGGTCTCGTGGGGAGGCCCCTTTCCACAATCTCTGCTCTAATGCACCTGCGATACCAGCCCAGTCCAACAATAACCCACCCATTCATTTCACCCAGTTGGTTCTTTCTCCAAATATTTCCAATTGCCCACCCGAGGGTGATGCGTGTCTATGTGAATCCAGCCTAGTCTGTTATTATCATTCCGGGAGGGTGCTTGGGCCTGCAATCTACAAGTGCGGGACCCCACATTGTAGGAAGAATTCTTCACATGACAGTAACCAAGGCAGCAATCCAAGCACAATCAGCGCTCCTGTTCCAAGGTCAAGGTCTGTTGCCCATTCCTTCACGAGGCAAGATAATACCACCTGCATTCCAACCGGGGCTTGCTGAACGCTGTGGTTTGAATGTGAGATGTCCTTCCAGGCGCCTGTGTTTGAACTCTTGGTATCCAGGCGTTGATGTGTCTCTGAAGGCTGTGAAAGCCTTAAAGTGGGCTCTGGGGGGCTGGCCTTGAGGTTCTACAGTCCACCTTCCTTCCTGGGTGCTCTCTGTGTCTTCACTGTGGTGACAATGTGAACAGAGCCCTCAGCCTCCTGCCGCCACACCGTCCCTCCCCAGGAGAGACTGCTGGGCCTCCTGAAACTAAAGCAAACCTCCTCAAGCTGATGCTCTCCAGCAGCTGGTCACAGGAGACAATAGACTGAAATCTCTTTATTGATTTTAATGCCACATTCATTTCTCTGTTCCTCGTGGTCTGTAACAAATTAGCGGTGGTGGGTGGAGGATGTGTCCCTTCAAAGCAACATACTCATGCATTCCCTGTAGGGTAGCAACAGATCCCACCTTGCAAACGTAAGGTGACAGGCATCATGGTTGAGAGCCTCATTGGACAGGACTCTTGGCGATGTGAAGACGCTGCCTGAGGTTGCTGAGTCACTAAGCTAGAAGTGTCCATGTCCTCCTCTGCTTCCTCTACGTGCCAGTGCCAAAGCCAGTGTCCTGCACACGTCCCGGGTTGTTTGGAAACCTGCACTTTACATGGAACAGTTTGATAGATTATCACTGTGGAGATGATTGAAAAATAACTCTCACCACTCTGTGATCCATTTTAAGGACCTCTTAGCTATGGCCTCAGCGTATCAATATTTTGACAGTTTAAAGGTCACACGATAGAACCACAGGGTAAAAGTAGGAACCTTCCAGACTGATCTAGATGAGGCAATGGCCAAGGGTGACCAGCCACATACAGAATCAGAACTCGGGTGACAAAAGGAAGCAGCATTGGGCTGGAGAGATGGCTCAGCGGTTAAGACACTTGCCTCCAGTGCCTAAAGCCCCGGGTTCAATTCCCCAGGACCCACATATGCCAGACCCACAAGGTGGTGGCCCTGGTGCTCTCTCCATCCCTCTCTCTCTCTTTCTCTCTCTGCTTAGAGCTGGTGAGCCTCTGCTCATGTTTACTGACAGATTGTACTCCAACTGCTCTGGGGCTGTCCTTCCTTCCAGACCACAGGTATTCAGGTGAGCATACATGGTCTCTCACCTCCCCCACCAGGCCCACCCCAAGCCTCACCTCCCACAAGCAGAGTCTACCCTGGGCAGCCTCCCAGCACTCAAATCCTTTGACACAGAATGGCACAGTAGGTAGAGGGCAGTGGTGGGGATTGGAACTTACAGTTGTGAGCTCTGAATGTTCT
>PVHP010023008.1:0-27798 GCA_004024765.1 Zapus hudsonius
CTTGCGCCCTGGGTGCACTAAGAGCAGCCTGCTCTGTGCTCCCCTGCTGAGGGGAGAGCTGCCGGGCACCCGCGGCGGTTTTGGAGCTGGGGAGCGACGGCCCCAAACTTGGGCCTGTATTGCGGACAGACCCCAAACCTCCGAGGAGAAACACTCTTTCCCCTCTCAGAAGGTGGGGAAGACCGCCTCTGAGGACTGGCGGCACCCGCGGGAAATCCTCTACACCGGCGCCAGGGATACGAACCTGGGCGAGGGGACAGGGGCTTGCGCCCTGGGTGCACTAAGAGCAGCCTGCTCTGTGCTCCCCTGCTGAGGGGAGAGCTGCCGGGCACCCGCGGCGGTTTTGGAGCTGGGGAGCGACGGCCCCAAACTTGGGCCTGTATTGCGGACAGACCCCAAACCTCCGTGGAGAAACACTCTTTCCCCTCTCAGAAGGTGGGGAAGACCGCCTCTGAGGACTGGCGGGTTGCCCGGGTCTCAGTCCTGCAATGTAACCTCAGCCACGCGGAGAGTCTGGAATCAGCCACGGGGGATAATGGCGGGAGCCAGCCGGGGCGGGAGGGCTCGGCCCTCTGCTCCACAGGGGAGCAGAGAGGGAGGGAGAGTCCGAACTCGGGTTCGGCCGGTGTCCAAAGCTTCGCAAAGAAATAGATTCCCTTGGCAGATGCCAATCGAGTCCTAGGAAGAGCGAGATTGGATGTTTTATCATTGATAAAGGACCTCTATCTTAACAATTGTCTATTCTATCTCACCAAGAGTCAACGTATTTACTCCCAACTCTGTTTATGAACTTGAATTGTTATTGGATGACTCAATTAAATATCTTAAAAACAATGGTGAGTGCAAAAGGAAAAGGGTTGGTTGTTTCTCTGAAAAGACTAAAGAAGGGTTTTGTAATTGCTGGAGGATTAAAATAAGTGAGATATGGGCTGGAGAGATGGTTTAGCGGTTAAGGCACTTGCCTCCAGTGCCTAAGGCCCCGGGTTCAATTCCCCAGGACCCACATAAGCCAGACCCACAAGATGGTGCCCCTGGTTCTCTCTCTCTCTCTCTCTCTCTCTCTCTCTCTCTCTCTCTCTCTCTCTCTCTCTCTCTCCCTGTATCTCTCTGCTTGGAAATGAATAAATAAAATATTAATAAATAAATAAATAAATAAAAAGATTGGGTGGAAGAATTCAAATGTTAGAGGAGTCTATGGGCTTTTGTGAGACTTTGCATTTTCAGAGTAGGTCATGCAATGCGGCAAAGCATTAGAACTCACAGGTCTAGACTCATGTCAATTCAATTTTAAGCCTATCATTTGCTATCCAGAAGACTTTGGATAAGTTGCTTAACCTTCATGTGCCTCAATATCTTTGTCTCATTATTTGAGTTTTTCATGTTACTACTGCATAGTTTGGGTGAAACATTTTAATTTCATAATAGATTATTTGCATATAGAAAGGGGGATTTGTTTTTTGTTTCATTTTATTTGTTTCTTTGATGTAGGGTGTCGTAGTCAGCCATGCCGCTGGGATGAATCTCCAAACCAGGCACAATTTGGGGAGGAAAGTATTGAAGTAACAGACCCAGGGGAAGTTAGGAAAAAGGTTGGCCCCCTTTCACAGATCCAAGCAGAGACAGAGACAGAAGCCAACCACCAGCACCTCAAGCAAGCACACTGCAAACTCACAAACAAAAGGAACTCTAGGCTTGAGTTCAGACTGCTTTTTGCATATGTAAAGCTAGAATTCCAGACCCACCCCAGAAACACCTTAGGGCTGAACCCTAGGATCTGACCAAGGTGACACACTTCCTTCAGCCAGAAGTGGCTGGAGACAATTAGCAATTTAATAAACACAATTATAATAAATTCTATTGGAGGACATTATTCAGACTACCACATAAGGTCTCCCTCTAGCTCTGATTGACCTGGAATTCACTATGTAGTCTTAGACTGGCCTCAAACTCACAGCAATCCTCCTACCTCTGCCTCTATAGCGCTGGAATTCAAGGCATGCGCCACCATGCCCAGCTTAAAAAGTGTTTTTAAAGACTGTTATTAGCATAATGGCCATAACTTTTAAGAGAAAGATCATGCAGCCAATCAATGCATCAGTAATCAAGAAAAGGCTATAGCTATTAAAAGATCAATGAAAATGAACAGTTATCTGTTTCAAGCTACATGTGTCATGACTTTTATAATTCTCTGCTGGAAAAGACTTAAAGACAAAGTCGGTAGGTTATTGGTGCTGATCGCCTCAGATAAGAGTCTTCTGTGTCTAGAAGGCTCTTGCTAGATGGGTGATATTGGGACCTAGGGCAGATGCATGGAGAATGGAAAGCAAAAAGACACATTGAAAAAAAGACTCAACAGTACTTTAAAAACAATGTGAGTACAGAAGGAGGGCCAGGAGTTGAATTGTCCTCAAGGTTCAGGTCTGAGTTCTTGAAATGATATTTATCAGAAGAGAGGACCCAATTTGGAAAGTCAATGATGAAGATATTTATTGAAATATAGAGTGTAATTGGGGTGAGTAGGATAAAAACATTATATGCATGCAGAAAGATGTCATAAAAGCTTATTATTTCATATAATTAATTAATGCTATTCTAAACAATAATAAAGTAAAATGGTCAAGAAAAGAAATGCAGTTGTTATTGAACTTCACTATTTCTCAGGCTTTAGTCCTGAACCTTTCTTCTGTCTTCTAAAACACTTCATTCAAGCAAACTCATTTCATGAGTTGAAATATGCTAGCCATATTTCCCTCAAGACAGTGTCTAGAACCTGTCCACTAAACTTTAGTACATACTGCTGACTCTTTTTTTTTCCTGTATTGTCAGAAATTAGATACATTGTATGAGTAGGTCTTATGATGGTACCACCATTTCCCTCCTCCCTGTCCCCAGCTGGCTGGGGGCCCTCCTCAGTGGGCTTTCTGGACCACACCAGTCCATGGGATAGGGGTTATGGATTGTAGAGAGGTAGCCAGTTTTTTTTCCCGTATTTGCATGTGTTGTTGCTGGGGGGGGGGGCAGCGATGTCTCCGGAAGTTATCCCTTACCTTGGCTCTTACAATCTTTCCACCTGCTCTTCTGCTCAGATCCCTAAACTGACTCTTAAACACAGTTCTTCCTGAATGTTCTAAAGAATATTGATCGAATGCAAAATTCAATATCTGCAGAGATAATTATCTATTCTTATAAATACCTGTTCCTTCTCTAGATTATTTTAGTTAATGATACCTTCATCCACCCAAAGATTCAGGAAACAGATGATATAGAAACCAATGTATCTTCCCTACTTTACCATTCATACTCAGTGGGTTTCTAAAACTTGGCATCGGCTTCTTAAGGTATTATTTTTAAAATTTTATTTATTCATTTTCAAGCAGAGATACAGAGAGAGATGAGAGAGAGAGAGAGAGCACACTAGGGCCACCACCTTGTGGGTCTGGCTTATGTGGGTCCTGGGGAATTGAACCCCTGGGCCTTAAGCACTGGAGGCAAGTGCCTTAACCACTGAGCCATCTATTTGAGTCTGACCCTTCTGTCCTCCTAACTGCTTTCCCTGCTGTCATAACAAGTATCCTTGGCTCCATGTTTCCTCCCTTCTAACCTTGTCCTCACTGTCCTGACACAAGCAATATGGTCCTCTACACAGATGACTGACACACCACAATAGCGTCCAGCATCTGTTGATACTAGGCCCAGATCCATAGATGGAACTACAAAATCATGAATGGCAGGGCCCTCTTCTCTGCCTCTGTCTCCTGTGATCACCATATAAAGTTAGCATAAAAAGTATCCCAATGGCAGTAGAGATAGCTTTGTGGTTAAGACAATTGCTTACGAATCCTAACAACCTGGAGTTGATTCCCCAGTACCCTGGGACATCTATTCTCTCTTCTCTCTCTCTCTCTCTCTCTCTCTCTCTCTCTCTCTCTCTCTCTCTCTCTCTCTCTCCCTCCTCTTGCAAACAAATAAAAAAAATTTAATTACCCCAGCATCTAGAATGTATCCTTTAATACCTTTGCATTATAGTAATGTTCAAGACAGAAAAATCCACACTGATGAATAATGAACATTGTTTAGGAAAACAAACACAAAACTCTGATCAAAACTTTTGGGCTCAACTTAAAGAAGTTTATCTAGTTTAATTACACAGAAAAATCTTTCAAGAAGAATGTTTCAATTCTATATTTTATTTTAAATACTTTATTTATTTATAAATATTTGCATCTAATTAAGATATATTGTGTTTTTTTTCTTGCATTTACTCCTATAATTGACATGGTATGGTATGGGCAGGACCAGAGCTTTAATTTGTGACAGTATCTATAGAATAATAATAAAAAAAACTACCCTAAGCATGACCTGATTCCCATCATATAAGAGCAAATCATGCTGTCATAATTGCACTTACTCAGAGTTATAAATGAAAAGGGAACACAAAGGATATTAAAAGAACTCTATGAAAATGCTTTGCATATATCTATAATAATAAAATCAGAAAGAAATCAACAGTGATCTAAGAAAATATAAATTACCCTAATTGGCCCTTCAAGAGGTAGAAAACCTAAATAAATCAATCTTCATGAAAAAATAAAGTTGTCATAGCAGTAACAAAAATGTGCAGGATCCAGATGGTTCTGCAAATGAATCATTTCAAACTTTCCAGGAATGAGTTGTTTCTATAAATTTGTTCAGAACATAGATAAGACAGACACTAGCTACGTTCCTTAGATGAGGTCAGCGACCATCTAACAAAGTGACCACAAACTCGGAGCTGATCACTTCACATGGGACTGAGAGGTAGATGGGAAGTTACATGTTACTTTTAACAGCGTTAAATGTTAAAAAACTGGTAAATTGATTTTTAAACTGCAAAGGTTGTTAATTTTAAAGCTACAAAGATCAAAAGAGGAAAACCAAAAGAAAAAAATTCCAAATTATCCTCCTATAATGAAAAAAAAATCATACACTTTCATGAACTTGAACAAGGAAAATGCACTTCTACTTCATGGTTAGTGTAAGTATCATCATCTTTTAAAAATAGTTGAACAATAAAACCGAGATACCAGAAAGCATCACAACCCCATTATTCTCTGTAGTGGAAGAACATGTTTCAGTCCAATTCTACCCACTCCTTCTCTCAGAAATGCAGAGTGTGATGCAAAATTCTTCTCACAGGACTGCCCTAGAGCAGAGAGGTTAAAGCTAAATATGGTGACAGAGCAGAGAGCTGAGAACACTGCACTCTTGAAAGCAGGCAACCATGGCAGTCATTTCCTGAGCACACTGTCAGGGAGAAATAACCAATGAGGAAGTAAATGCTGATGGAAAGGCTGTTTGGACCTTGGGATTGACAGGGGCAGCTCTGGAGTGAAGAAGTGATCATGAAACTTGTGCAGTAAGCATCTAAACAGCCAGAAACAACAGAAATCATGATCCCAGATCAACACAAGAGGCACAGCCTTCTTGGGTAGGACTGAACTTATTACCTTAGTCATGCCTTGAACCATACTGATAAACACTGTCGTTTGGGATATTTCGTTCTAATTCAGTCTGCTGGGGAGCCTAGAGGATATATTTTAGTCTATGAAGATGGAAAGGCCTACATGTAGGCCACATGACTACTTTTTAAGAATAGTCTCCCAAACTGTGACCCTCCTCCTTCAAAAACCAAGGAGCACCTCCAGTTGCAAGAGAAAGCATTGACATGTCAGACAAAGGCTCCAGAAGAGAGCCATGTTCTGTAGGAATGGGACATGCCAAGAACAGGTGCCAAGCTCACCCAGTCAATCAACTCTTCTGAGAGCATAGGGGTCATCCTGAGCAATGAGGGATGCGGTTCTGCTCATCAAGAGTAAGGCCAGATCAGAAACATAAGAATATTCTAGGCTATGATTGCCATACACCTCTTCCTTTCACTCCCATTATTTTCTTTATTCCCATATCTTGATTTTACAAGAAGATAGTCACAAAGTCCTCATGAATAGACAGGAGTCAAAGCAGAAGAAAGAACAATAATCTCTGAATAGTGAGTAATCACAGAATGTATCAGTTAAAGATAACATGAAATGAGCAGTTAACTGAGTAGGGTGATGGATTGTATGTGTGTGTGTGGGGGGGGGAAAATACTGAATAAGATTGTGGTAAGCCCTTAGAATTTCACTCTATAGAATAGAGGAGAGGAGATTTCAGGTAGATTATTATGCACTATGTACTTTCCCCACCAAATTCTGAGACAGATTCGAATGAAGATCAAAATTCTTGATTGAACTAAATATATCAAAATGCAGTATACTAATAATTCCTCCTATGAATTCCACATTGGTTGAGTAGTTCACTACTCAATGTACAGGTGTGAAACAGTGTAGGATGATGTATGAGAACCACAAAGAGCCCCACATGGCTGAGTGGGAAATGAGAGACTCCCGCTGACAAGTCGATCCCATTGGCCTCTTTATATCACAGAGGATAAAACAATTTGTGTTTATGGGATTAGGCAAACATTCTCAACTTGGTCTGTTTTCCTTGCCTGTCCTGGCTTTGCCAAGACATATTTACATTGACTTATTGAATACCTTAGAACCTTCATTGCATACAAAACATTGGCTCCACTCAAGAAACTCAGTCCTGTTGCTAAGATTGATTCCTAAGAGTCACTCATGGTCCTAAAGAATGCATGTGGGATTGAAGCATGGGCCTGATGAGAACTGACTGACGTATGCCCCGCTGGTTGTGCTCTTGGGAAGAATGCTGAAAGCAGATGTCACTTTGTGACAATATTTTAACTCTTTTCTCTGACTGCAACTTAGTTAGATGAAAGCATAGCACTAAGTTAATAGCAGATGATGAAATCATTTATAATGCTATAAACTGACATTAAGGGATGTTTGAAATCTAAACCTGTGATGACCAACAAAGAGGAAAGAGAATGAGAGCAAATCCAGGAAATGCCAGACACAAGCTTCTAGGAGCTTCCTCTCAGTAGAATTGGACATTGACATAATTTCCAGCAACTTCTAGCAACAGTGGTTGACAATATAAAACAACCTGACTGAGTTTAGGTGTCAGGGATTTTGCTGGCTTTCTATCATCTTAGTCGCTGGTTTGCTATTACAGAGTACCCATAACTAGGGCAGCTTATAAGGAATAAAATAGTTTTAAACTAGAGTTCTGGAGTCTGCTAAGATCAGGTGCCATCAACAGAGTTAGTATGTTGAGAGAGCGCAAGTGGTACCTGCCCACCCTAACCTCAAAGGCACAAGGAACAAGTTTTATAGAATGACTTCTATAAGGGCTCAAACCTCATGGCCAAACCATCTCCCAAAGGCCTTACCTTTAAATAAAGCCACCTTAGGCATACACAGGAATTAGGAGTATGACACAGTCTATAATATCACGTAGGCATGCAGTGTCACATGACTGATCTCAGCTATTAAGACCCCCCCCCCTTGTTATCAAGAGCAGAAACCCAAAGTCACTACAAATCACATTTTTAGGGTAAACTTATCTGGTCAAACTGGTCCCGTATAGCCCAAGGACTAAAGCACACAGAATCCGTTCTTACACAGAATACACCATCATCTCAGAGGTCATCTCCCAGTGCTGAAAACAAAGCTTTCATTGGAATGGATGGTATTTGAGAGCTCCAGACCAACTGAGTTAATGCTTTCCTAACACACAGCTCTGGTCCTGGGAGTCCCTTTGCTCTTAGAATGAACCTGGTTTGATGCAATTAGCAACATCAGAAGAATCACCCTTGTTACAGTTACCTTCTCATGGCTAGGACACAGCACCTGGCCTAAAGCAGCTATGGGAGAAATTATTTTGACTTATAGTCTTGAGGGGAATCTTCATGATGGCAGAGGAAAGCATGGGTGTGAGCAGAAGCTGTACACATCTCTACCACAGTAGGCAGAAAATAGCCACAAGAGAATGAGTTGATCTCTGGCAAGGGAGAGCTGACTATAACATTCTTCAGCCCCTCCCCAATAACACCTCCTCCAGCAAGGCTCCACTTCCCAAACTGCTACCAACAGGGGAAACAAGCATTCAGAACACTTGAATTGATGGGGGGACATCTGATTCAAACCACTACTACCCTAACACTGTGCCCCTGAAAGCTTGAAGTAACAGGAAACACCCACAGGCAGAAATGCTGGATCTTCTGCTCATGCTTAGTGTTTTAATGATATCTGCGGTGATACCACTTCAAGTTCCAAAGCCTTATGGACACTCTACTACGCGCCACCCTGAGATGATCCAGTTAACTTTTTGGAACTTTTGACTACATTGGAAGCAATGTTTGCAAAACTTGAATGCTGCCCTGCTTGAAGCACATGGTCTGGATGTCTACTGCTCATCACCAGCATGCTTGGGTCTGGTACTCATGGCATGGATAACGATGCCATTCCCAGTGACACTCAGTTACCACAGTTACTATTTAAGCTTAGGGCAAGTCCAGACCAGTAGAAATGATACACCACATGTTAAAGAAATTGAACTTTATACTGAAAAAAATAGGAAGCTATTGAAACAATTTATATTGCCCAAAGCCTAACTTATATTTTAAAAATATGACATGCTCTATAAACAACAGAGCCTAATGGAACACACCTGTAATTCTAGCACTCAAGAGGCAAAGGCAGGAGGATTAGAAGTTTAAGGTTATTCTCAGGTAAGCTACAAGGCAAGTTTGGGACCAGCCTGGGATACATGAGACCCTGTCCCCCCAAAAAATTGCAGTCTAAATATGATAATGAGTAAGACAAATTAAGAGTGTCAGACTCAGAGGTTTGTGCATTCATTAGGAAAGGACTGACTTCAGACAGAATCAGTGGAAATGGAAGGCAGTTTAGACAAAAATATTTAGAGAGTAACACTGGCTTGTGCTGGACAGAATTACCGTGACACCCATATTCTGGGGTGGATGAGAGAAGGAAGGACAGAATCCATCATCCAGCACCTCCAGCAGGTAATGCACAGGAGGGAGTGACACCTTGCATGACTGAAAACTCTGAAGGGGTTCATGCAGTTTTACTAAGTTGGAGGAGGAGTTTTAGGAAGACTTAAAGATGACTTGTGTGTTCCAGCTTTTTATATCTAGCTAAAGTCATATACCTGAAGTATCATAGACAAATAGTTTTAGTAATATTAGTAAGAAATATCTATGTAAATAACATTTGGCACAAAAGGATCATTGTACTTAGAATCATTATCTCATTGGGTGGGGGGTGAATCTGTCTAGAACTGAGCAGATTGGTAATTACTATTTGAGTATCAATGTTTAAGTGTCATCACCTTTGTTTCTACGTTACACTTACTCTCTTATGGTGAGCTAGTTTATGCAACTGTTTAAAGCAATGAAATTTAAAATCTGACTGTAACTTTTATTTCAAGAAATTTGACCTTTTATCCCCATTAAAATATCTGGAAACCTCAGTTGAAAGATCAAACAAAACTCTGTCACCAAGGTTCCTGACCTTTCTACCTTTTGGAATTAAGTCTTCAGGCCTTCTTAACACAAGTTCATTGATCCTGGGCCTTCAGTTCTGCATTTGTCTCCCCTGCTTCAGCCAATACCACTGTGAAGTCTGTACCTCTCCACCCATGACTTTCTCTTTTTTTCTTTTAACTTCTTTAAAGTTTGAGTGACTTTCAACAAGCATATGAGTGAAAGAATACAGGTCCAGATTCTCTTTAGGTTGAAGTAGATATTGCCAAATGGCCAGAGTCTTGGGCTGAGAAACGAAAGCATCAGTAACCTAACACCAGCTCAGGGTGGGCTTTCTGAAGTTTGGAGTCTCAGTCTTGATTTGGTTCAGTAAGACTGAAAACTTTGTGATTTGAATGATTGCTTGTTGAGGCCAGGTACTTGAAAATCATCAATCTAGCAAAATGAAGACCTTTTGCTCACGGCTCACAAACATAACACTAGAGTACTGATAAACCAATATCCATGACATAAACATAAATCTATGGCATAGAGGGTATGATTAGTATTCTCAGAAAAAGAAAATGTGGAACTAAGGAAGTGGAGTGAAGAGAATGGATGGTAGAGGAGCTGCTGCATTAACTGAAGATTAAGTAGACCTCATAAAAATAGATGAGCCTCTTTTGCCATTATGGAACTTTCTCCGGATCTGTAACTTCAATAAATCCCTTCATCCCATAAATATACTTAGTTTGGAGGCTCATCCCAGCATCATTTGGCTGACTATGACAGTTTTGGAGATGAATCAGACTCTGAATTTTGGACTTCTGGAACTCATGTGCTGGAGGAATAGACATAGATTTGGTATTTGCAATTGAAGACACCTTTCAGAGTAGTAAGTCAAGGTTTATGGATTATTCTGGTAAGAATTTGGAAATGCTAATTGTATCAAATTGTATTTGCAGTCTTGGCTTATGAACTTTCTAAGGAAAGAATAGGCTGCAGAAAACTTTATTGGAACTGTGTTATTGGAATAAAGGGTGGATGCATCTTTCTGCCCATGCCCAGAGAGTTTGATTGAGGTTGAATTTAAGTAATAGACTGTGTGTTGTGTCTGGCTAACAATATGGAAGTGAGAATTTTAAGATTTAAAGTTGGAAAAAAACTCAAAGCAAGTTTAATTTACTGGCATAGACACTGGCTTTAGGTTACTGAAGCTGCTCTTGTCAACACTTTAGCAATCCTAAAGAAGATGGTCCAACTGCTTTAAATTAAAACAATGGAAAAGATGCCTAAGTTGTTTCTACTCTGGAAAGACTGAATGATAGACTGTGCAAAGTCCTTTGGAAGGAGATGGCTGCAAGGAAGGAACCTGCTCTTCAAGTTCACAATTTATTTTGTCTCTGAATTAACAACATGGTTCTGTCCTGTATGTGTGATATTGCTTTTGGAAGCATGGAAAATACATGCGTGGAGTGGGTCATGAAGTGGACATGGCTCCAGGAGCCGCTGCTGAGATATGGTATATGGAACCGGGCATGAAGTTCCTGATCTGCCAGTGAAGCCATTGGAAGATGGACCATGATTTGCAATGGAGACCCGAAGATGTTTTGGATATACCAGGACTGTGGAATGGGCCACCATTAAGCACTGCTGGCTCATTTCCCAGCTACTCAGCAAAGCTAGAAGGGTAGAATTGGAAAATCTGGAGACTTTCAGGCACTGGTGTGACATTGGATTTGAACCACAGAAGTTTGATGTTTGCCTAATGGTTGTTGAGTTTGCATTGATCCAGTCTCTCCTTGTTATGCCTCATAGCAGTTGGAATGTTTACTCTGTGTCATCATATGTTGAAAAGCATATAACTTGTTTTGATTCTACAAAACTCACAGTTAAGGAACCTTGCCTTGTGTTAGGGGAGATTATGTATTTCTGGCTGTATGTGGGATAGTTATATCATGTTAGGTAGAATTATGATCTTTTTACTGTCTTCATTTGTGAATTAAGTATGATGTAAGGAGATATGGTTTGATGTTAAATTGACAAGGGGTGGACTATTGATGGTTGAGTTTTGTTGTCAACTTGATCTGTTTAATAATCTTAGGTGGGTCTTTGAGGTTGTTTATCAGAAGGCAACCCTCTATGAAACCCACTATGGAACTTCCCCTGGATCTGTAACTTCAATAAGTCCCTTCCTCCCATAACTGTGCCTGGTTTGGATGTTTATCCCAGTGGCATGTGGCTGACTATGCCAGTGGAATAAACCTGTAGCTTGGTGTCCAGAGTGTTCTCGAAATAGCAAAGAAATTATATCATGAGGGGGGTTGGAGAGGTCAGGGCACTACCATGAACAGTGAACATCAGCAAGGCTGTGTGAGGCACTATAAGGATTCTGGCTTTATTCTAAAGTTTCTAATGCTTCTTTGTTTTTTAACAGAAGGTGAGGGCTGCTGCTGTTGTGGAAGAAATTTTACAGAGAAACCAGACCCAGATGATGCTCTAAAGCCTCTTTGTCCCAAGGCCTTTTCCTGCTTTACATTTTCTATTGTGCAAATCTTTACCAGGGAGACAGCATGACCCTGAATTTCCTCCCAATCTATGCATATGCATCACTTGGTTAGTGAAGCCAGAGGCACACTTCTCTGAACTTCTGGAATTTTCTGCTTTTAGTCCCCCATCATATACCTCAGAAGTTGAACCTACCAATAATGCAAAGAATGCAAGGTGATGCCAAACTGCCTGCAATAGTGCCTTAAAACCTCTTAGCCATCAGAGCTCAGTGCTTTCCTGGGCCTATGCTGGCATGGTAATAAGCATCCATTGTGATTCTCCACTCTGTCTCTGACATCTGTTCTTGGTGCCTCAGTTTCCCTTAACACTGCATGCTAAGCATTTATAGGAATTCTAACAAACTTGAGGCTCTTGCTATTCTGACCACAATGATGCTCTCTCTCTTTTTAAATATTTTATTTATTCATTTTCAAGCAGAGAGACATATATATATATATATATATATATATATATATATATATATATAGAGAGAGAGAGAGAGAGAGAGAGAGAGAGAGGGAGAGAGCACCAGAGCCACCACCTTGTGGGTCTGGCTTATGTGGGTCTTGGGGAATTAAACCGGGGGCCTTAGGCACTGGAGGCAAGTGCCTTAACTGCTGAGCCATCTCTCCAGCCCCACAATGATGCTCTCTTTTTCAAATCCCCAAAGTGAATTTTCTTTAAAGATAAGTTTATTTTCACCATCACTGGAAGACTTTCCTGTCCATTTCAGCCTCTTTGCGTTTGCACATTCATCTTGCAATTTAATTTGTGTTTTTCTCTTGGTACCTTTGCTCGGGTCTACTTGAAGGCTTATCCATCTTCAGTGATGTTTTTCCAAATTTTACTTCCCTATTTTTTCATGTTTTCAGTTTGCTGTCCTATATTATTTCTTTACCCGATCACACATTATTCTTTTTTTTTAAAATTTAATATTTATTGTCCATAATGAGTTACATTATTTAGTGGGCAAACCACGCGTTGTTATCCCGACTTCCCCAATTCCCCCCCTCCCCATCCCTGATCAGTTGTATACATTATTCTTTTAAATATGTGTTTCCAAAAGTTTGAGATCACACCTCCTACTTAACCTTTATTGACTGCCCTTTGCAGGGTTTGTATGTTCTGCACTGGTTATACAGAGATGAGTGAGGTTCCCCTCTGATCCTGGAGAAGATCGACCTAGAAAGAGGATGACTAGCAAATCAACAATGATGACACTATACAGTTCATGTACAGCTGTGATTCTGATAAGTACAGTGGAAAATATGAACCAATACTCATTAGATGCCAGTTTCTAAACACACTCACACACTAATCTCAGTTTGTCCTATCTGGCAGAAGCTAAAAATCTCATTCAGAAAAATGTGAAAACTGAAGTTCAGAAAAATAAAGTGAATTAACTGTAATTACTTAGATGAATATAGTCAGTCCTGAAACAGGAACAAAGCCTATGACTTGCTTAACTACTCAATTCTCTCGCTGGCCTATTACCTCTTAATAATTCAAAGAACATAGAAACTTAAAAAAATGTGTTTTATGTCAACTGAATGAAATAGTAGTTTCTTTCATTTACCTTCATGTTGCCTTTTAAATATCAGAAGATACCCATGATAAACAATTTTAGTTTATAAATATCAATTTTGTCTCTCCTATGATTGATTTTTAAAATGTAACCTAGTTATAGCCCTATTTTTCTTATAGCTCCTATTATTTGTTTATTTAAAGATCAATTATGAAATTAAAAATATCAAGTTTTATACACACTATCAGCGTTGTTTGGAGAAACACACACAAAATGATCACACAGCCCATTTAATATGATTTAATGGAGGGTCTGGGGGATGCACTATAGTTTTCCCCAAACTAACTATACTTGCAGCTTTTACTCAGTGTCAGCCAGTCAAAGTTATGGGATGTCAATGCAAAGGACAGAACACGAGACTACATCATGAGTTTGCATCAGATCAGATCCTGAGTTGTCTGTCTAGCTTTATTTTGTCAGGAAATCTTTGGAGAAGCAGTGAGTTCCTGTATTCAAGAACTTTCCCCCACGATGCATAGTCTTCTGTGTCCTCAAACTGAGCTTGTGCAAAGATTACCCTTTAGCCAATTAGTGTGATATCCACAAAGTTTGAACTCTAACTCTGTCTCTCCTTTATTACGCTACTGAAGGTGGTCTGAATGTGAAATGTCCTCCATAGCCTCAAGTGTTTGTGATTAAACCTCACATTTAATCCCTAGCTGGTAGAGCCTTTGTGAGGTGGAGCTTTGATGGAAGGAGGTGTGTCACTAGGGGCAGACATTCAGGTTTATTTATTCTGCCCACTGGGTGTTCATAGCTCAACTCGAGCTCTCTCCTATCTCCCAGGCAATGTGATGAGACATTATGTCCTACTGTCTGTTCCTTCCAAACTTTCCTGCCTTAATGAAGCTTCCACTAGAAACTGTAAGCCAAAATAAAACCTTTCCTCTCTTGTGCCTCTGGTCAGGTGTTCTGTCCCAGCAATACGAAAGTAATTGTTACATTCATATTTAGTAGTTTTGGCTTCTTCGTTAGTGAAATAGAGATACCAGTATGAGCACCCTGGTAAGGGATTAATATTTTTTAAGTATGTAGGCCTGGAATATAGCTCAACAGTAGAACATTTGCTTGTATACATGAGTCCTTAGATTTAATCCCAGCACTGCAATAAATTAAATAATTTAAAATGACAGCAGATATATGTAATTGATAAAAAATATTTTAGTGAACAGAATTACAGATTTCTTTCTTTACATACATTAAACAATTAGACTTCTCAGGTAACTTCTCATAAATAAACAAAGGTAATTCTAATGAGAACAAAAGCTATTTTTTCAGAGATTATTATACTTGATTTTAGCCAACAGGCCAAGAAGTGATTAAGATTACTATAACAAAGCAAGGGGATCATTGAATTTTGTCAGACTCAAAAGCAGACTGTGAAGTGGAAAAACATTATATTAGTATAGTGATTGAAGGCTGTTGGCATTGGGAAGCTGTAGGCTGGTTGACCAGAAGTAGGTATCCCATGTCAAGCTTCAGGGTGCACAGTTCATCCTCAGCTCAAAGCAAGAAGAAAACCAATGGAAATTATCAATTATAATCATAGTTCCTAGCTGGTTTCCTGGTGGTCTGGCTGCCTATGGGTCTGACTTAAAGCAGGGCTTCCTGTTCTGGTCACTAGTTGTGACAGATTGTGTTTTCTTGCAGGTTGCTGCTAGCTATGGGTCAGAGTTCTTTATATATGGTCTCTCTCACCTACTTCTACATTCAGTCTCTTACTATATGTCTATTAACAGTTAATTCAGTAGGTCTCTATGATTTACAGAAGAGACCTATATAGGAAGTTTTTGAGACAGAATCTCATTTTGCCTAGGCTAATATCAAATGTGCTGTATAGCCAAGAATGACCTTGAAGTTCTGATCTTCTTACCTCCATTTCCTGAGAGCTGAAATTTGATGCTTTTGCCACCACACTGGGTTTATGTAGTGCTGGGGAGTGAATCTAAAGCTTTCTTCATGCTAGGCAAACACTCTACCAACTGAGATATTACCCTAGCCCTAAAAGGATTTTAATGAACTGATATTTCCTATATTAGCTCCAAAAAATATATGCTATGTGTACCAATGTTTCTAAGCAGTAGCCTTATTAAAATTGGCATCATAAACCAGATGTGGTGGTGCATGCCTTTAATCCCAGCACTGGGGAGGCAGAGGTAGGAGGATCACTGTGATTTCGAGGACACCCTGAGACTACTTAGTGAATTCCGGGTCAGCCTGGGCTAGCGCGAGACCCTACCTCAAAAAACAAGACAAAACAAAACAAAAAATTGGCATATTAATTATTTGAGTTCCTTTGGGATTTTAACTAAATGTTTCAAATATGACAGCATTTTATTTAGAACCACTAGATGATATATGTAGGGTAAAAAGCCATTGTTAGATTTTAAAGAGATATTCACGTGTTGGTTCTTGAAGACAGTGCCTCTCTATATAGCCCTGAGTTGCCTGAAACTCATTATGTAAACCAAAATGGCTTCAGACTTTCAGTGCTCTGCCTGACTCTGTCTCTGAAGCGCTAAGATTATAGGAATGTACCATTATACTTGGCTAAATTTATTAATAGCCTTTCTTTTTCACCTTGATACAGAGTCTCATCCCATAAGATGAGAAAGAGAGAGAGAGAGAGAGAGAGAGAGAGAGAGAGAGAGAGAGGCCTCAGATTCTCTATATAGCCTAAGATGGCCTTGAACTTCTGATCCACCTGCCTTCATCCACTGAGTACTGAGATTACAGGTATGTGCTATCACATCTGGCTTACTCACAGTTCTGACTACCATTGTTTATCCTCCCCCATTAAAAAGTTAGGCTAACTGTATATGTGTGCATACAGATATATTTTAGATACATTTCTTTATGCATTTGAGATGGGCTGATCTTAAACTCCATGGGCTCATGCTAATCTGCCTCTGTCTCCTAAGTAGCTGGGACCATCAGCGTATTCCACTGTACCCAACTTGTATTTATAGTTCTCTATGGCCTCTATGAAGTTCAAAAAAGAAAATCCAGGAACTGTATGTGCCATACACAACCACAAAGCAATATGAAATTTCTAGAAGATCACTTAAAAAATTCTCCATGGCAAAATCCTAACAGACAGATGATTCTGGGTTGTGCTGAAGAAGCCATAAGATTATTATCACATTGTAGTCTTAGTAACTGTTCTTTTGGTCACTTCACATGAAGATGCCCAGAAACACAGTGTGGCCCTTTGTTGTTTTCCTACCTGGACAATTTCTGATTAGCGACAAGCTACCCTTCCACTCTTAGTTTTCTCTGTCAGCACTGACATAAGGCGCCTTCCTAGCCCTAGGCAGTAGACTGAAGCCTAAGTCAATCAATACATCAAATTTCGTGACCACAATAATTAGTTCAAATGGACTCATGACCTAAACTGCTCAAATCGAAATAAATTTCAGGGTTTTTAATGAGAATGCTGGAACACATATTGTCAGTCTTCTTGTTGGACATGAGCCAGGGAAAACTGTGACGCCCAAGGGCACTCGGCAGCCATCTTGTACAAAGCTGAGAATAAAGATCGATGGAGATATATCAGTAAAGACCATGAGGAGGGAGCCCATACAGACACTTTAAATACATCATTTAAATCTGAGTATTTTCTATTAACAGCTTTGTAGTCCTTTTCTACTTGTTAAACAAACTCGGTAAAGCATGAAGCAAATAATTCCATTGCCCATGGCCCTCCCTCCCATCCAAAGGTGGTGAAGCTGAAACTCAGCAGGCAGCAGAATTTCAATAGACAGTATGAAAACATGCTTCTAACTGGAAAATGCAGAGTATGTTTGAGGAGCAAATCAGAATAGCAGTATCATATCACATATGTCATCAATAGCAATAGAAGCTACTAGGTAGAAGGAATAATTTCTTCAGCAAAAGACCTTAACAGAGATGGCTGTCCTTCAAAGGGCAATTAGATACCCAGGTGGTTTTGAGCTCCAGACAGCATAAGAAACCTGACCTGGACCAATTTGATGAGTCAGATTTGAACATGGAATCTGATTGTCAATGTTGGTAGCTGAAGCCAAAACAAAGACCAGCAAGGGAATGCCCTGGAAAAGCTTTCCAAGACAAAAAGTGTTGCTGGGTCATAGGGGGAGAGAAACTGGCTGTCAGATACTTAGTTATGTCATTCCAGGACTACAAGATCATTTAGTCAGAAAGCTGCTTTCACCTTGGGCCTTTCATATGGTTCCTACCTAAATCAAAATTCCCACCACAGGTATGTATATGTATATATATATATATGTATATATATATATGTATATATATATATATGTGTGTGTGTGTGTGTGTGTGTGTGTGGAGAGAGAGAGAGAGAAAATAAGTTTTTAACTCACAATATTATCTCCTCTAAAAGAAATTAAATTTGGGCTGGAGACATGACTCAGCAGTTAAGGCACTTGCCTCCAGTGCCTAAGGCCCAGGGTCCAATTCCCCAGAATCCACATAAGCCAGACCCACAAGGTGGTAGCCCTGGTGCGCTCTCTCTCTCTCTCTCTCTCTCTCTCTCTCTCTCTCTCTCTCTCTCTTTCTGTATCTGTCTGCTTAAAAATGAATAAATAAAATATTAAAAAATAAAATAAATTAAATTTGACTAAACCAGAGTCAAATTTAAGTCAGAGAAAGTTACTGTGTTTTAGCCTAAAATAGTCCAAATGTTATTTACTTCTTCATATCTAGCTGGAACCATTAACCAACCCAAAGCTTCTCCATAGCTAAGTATACCAAACTGGAGCTTTAAAAATAGAACAAATAGGCATATTTTAATTGATGATTTTATTTATCTATAGATAACATAAAACCTATAAAGATGGCACCCAAACACTGGCCTTTCACAGTTCTGTAATGTCCCTTCTCTCTGGGGAATTCTGAGGCCTTATTCAGCTTTTGGGTGGTGGGTGTCATGCTAATATCTCTGAATGGTCTCTTTTGGGAAGGGATTTCCCTCTCAGACATCCCTCACCAAATATAGCTCCCCCGCCCAGACTTATTCTCTGCTACTGTTTTTCATGAACCTGTATTTTTTTCTGAACTTATCCAAGCTGAGTCCATACTTTCTTAAAGTATTTGTGCCATATTCTGCATTAAAAGTATTCTTGAAATCATATTAAGGAAGCCAATATAAATTATGCATTAATAATAATTTCTCTTGCTCATCCAACATCCTACGAGTCAAGGGAATGGGAATCAAACTTCCCCACTGAGGCTGTAGCATTCACGTGTGGCCACAAAAGCCTTGGTGCCTGAGCAGCCATCAGGTCTGTGCTCTGTCTCAGAAAGAGCCAGTGATCAGATCTTTCCCGCGTGTTTTCTCCAGGTAGATGCTCCCCAAAGTGAGAGTCAGAAAAACTTGTTCAGCCCAAGGGCACCAGTCTGAGGACATTGAGTGCTAGGAAGATACAGGTCAAAAGTTTCCGAATGATGGCTTCCCCCAAGAAAGAGAGTGTTCTTTCCCAGTAACATTCTCTTTGGTGAGGGCAACTGACAAAAACGGAAATGTTTCTGCAGAGAAATTTTAAAACCAAGAAGGCATGATTTTATGTGAGAATATTGAACTTTTATAATTCTCCATTTAATATTATTTCTGATAAAATGCACATTCAAATTCTCAAACTATATCAATGAAAATGACTACACTTATTTTGCCTCAGGTAGTAACAACAAAACTTAAAAGCACAGCAGTCTAACTAAATAACACACAACAGACTACTAAATCCTTAGTTTCCATGAACATTTCATATTGTAGCCTAATCTAGAAATGAAGTACAGTGTTGAGTTCTTTTAGAAGCTCATCTAAGGATTGCAATTACTTCCAGCTTTTCAAAATAAGCAATTCTATCCTCACTACTGAGGGGGAAAAATGAAACTTTATAAGTAGTGACAGCCTAAAACAGCACAAAAAAAAAAAAGGAAAAGGATGTCTGTAAGTTTCTCAAAGTAAGTTGTGGTTAATATTTATCGTGTCACAACCTTAATCAGCCCACAAATCAGCCAGGTTTGAGGTACACTTTAATCTGTTTCTGTTTGTTTCAGTGCTGGGGATCAAACCCAGAGCCTCACATATACTTGAAAAAGACACACTGGAGCCCCATCCCCAGTCCACTATACTTGTAAATATTCATCAGTCTGAATGGAAGCACACATGCGAAAGTCCAAAGTTACCAAAAATAAGAGGGCAAAAGTTTGGAGCACATGAGAACACAGGTTATAGAAGGGAACTGTGGCTTTAACTATAAGCCCTGAAACCTTGAGCGTGTTGTGACACTGTTGTGACATTTAAGAAGAGTTACACCAGACAATTTAGATTTCACTGTGACATATGCTGTATAAATTCTGGAATGTTTAGCTTATCTTGCACTAAATAGCAGAAGAATACTTGGTAAGTGCAAGTAGGTCAACATCACTTTGATTTGCATTATCAGTTCCGAAGAACATTTTACACTATACGTGTTGTGATAAAACACTGTGTCATTTCTGTCACCCAGTGCAGAGTATTTTTAGGTCTTTGCACATTATGTGTAGAGATATTTGATATTGTCGTCAATGTAACTTGCCATCTGTGTTCTAGTTTCGAAGCATTGGCCAGACTTCAAGGGGTTAACATTTTTGCTAACAAATATGGACTATTTGATATGAAAACCATCATTGTTTGATATGTCAAATAAAACATTTGTCAATCAAAAGTCTTTAAGCATTGGGCGATGTGACATTTACTCTTTTATAAACCAACCAAGTCCCTGGTGGCATGCCTTTTTTCCTTTCATTTAAATAGTGGTAGGAGAACAAATCATACTTCAGGGCAAGTTGATAACTGCCAGTCACGATTCCTGCCTTGTTTACTATAATGAGGAGGGTAATAAATGCATCTGACCATTTCGGCTGGCATTTGCATAGATGAATGATTTGTCCAGTCAGTCGCTCTCCAGTGATTTGGGTCTTTTTGTCAGCACAAAGAACACTCAGTCTCTCTGGAATTCCCAGCAGCCAAGCTCTCATTAGCAAACATCCTTTACCATGAATGATTCAAATAATTACCACTGAAATAATAAACTGTTTTACAAAAACATTTTATTTGATGGCTCCAAACATCAACTTTTCTGAATTGTTGACATTCAAATAAGCCAGAGAGCTCCATTGTTAAGGAACAATACTGCCCTTGTTAAAGGGTGGGCATTGTTTTACCTCCAATAGACCTTCTCAACTTGGCTGGCTATCAGATGCGTCCCTCAAACTGCCAGCCAACATTCTGGGTAATCAGAGGGCATGTACCAGATGGAGCAGTTAAAACTTTACATATTCAAACTCCGGGAAATATTCTTTAGATTTTCTTTTGAGGTTGCAAATCTAGAACTCCAAATTAATTCGCAGCTGCTACTTTGTAACTTTTTTTGCACCTATTGGAGCCAAATAATATTAAATATCCTCACTTATACCCAGCTATTCAAGTGTGAGTTCTTTGCTGTAATGGTATTCTATGTGTATAATTAAGTGTGATTTGATATAGTTTTAGAGTTCAAACAAATGAGCAAGTAACAATTAGACCTTATTATGATCTTCTCTAGTGCATAGCCATGGGCTTGTTCTCAGTATGTTACCAAATTCTTTCACCAGGGCAGGCAGCATTTCCTGTTATCAACTTCTTCACCCTCTGAGCCATGCATAATTTAGAGAGTTTTATTAATTTTGAAATGGCTTAATGTATGTGCATGTTCTAAAGACCTAGGTAGGCTGTATGACTAAGTTTAGCTTTCATAGAGCAATTGTTTATGCATGTAAATGTCTGAAAAAATATTTTCCCTCAAATCTTAAAAAGCTATGGATGGTTTCATTTAAATATATTAACTTGCACATCGCACCTTCTTTCTTACCTGCTAGGAAAAATTAAGGAGAGGAATGAGTTGAATATATTTCTGTGCTTTGCAAATTTCCTCGTTACTTTGGCTTCACTTTCAAATTTAGACATGTTATTTATAGCAAGAATGGAAAACCATCAACAACACTGAAATACCTTGATGTTCATACAAGATTACAACAGGACATAAGAAAACCGTGATCATTGATAAGCAAGATCTTAAAATGTTAACTTTACATATTACCTTGCTGATATTAAAGATAAGATTCGATGACACAGGCCCTATAATTCCAGTCTTATAGAAGTGAAGGATGTGGAAATTACCTTTCAAGATATGCCTGATTCAGACGGCCACTTAAAAAAAATGGCATGACAATTTCTTAAGCTTCCATTTCTATCTCACAAAGATAGATGCAAATTGGGAACATAATTTGTCATACTTAAAATAATTTGCTTTATTGGGATATTGTGTCCAAAATCTCAAGTTTCTCCCTTGCTGCCAGCTCCAAAGCGCAGGCTCTGAATGAGGCTTTTTTGCTTCTCTTTCTTGCTGCTGCCTGTTCGGATTGGTAATCATGGTCAAGACCACATGGCCCATTTTTCATTTTGTTATTTGACTTGTCAAATCAAAGGTCAAGAGATGATGAAGAAACCCCAAAATAGCTAAGGATTGGCAGCTCCCCCTCCCAGTTTTCTAACAGAATTTGGTGCTTATGAAAGTGAGGGAATAAAGAAATGGCTATAACCATAAATCATGCCACCAAGGGCTTTCCAAGTTTTGCATGATTTCACTGCCTAGTGCCCAGAGTCCCAGAAAAGAAAAGCAGGCATCTCACCATTAATAGTACCAACCTTGTAGTCTCAGGGATGGGGGGGGCAAGTGAGGACAAGCTCTCTGGACATTGTCTCATCTTTTATGATCAGAGATGGTAACAGGGAAGAAGTGCAGCCTTAAGTCTTTAGCTGTGATTCCTGTCAGATTGGCTTCATATTTGGGTTATAGAATCATAGAATGCTGGAAGCAACATCAGGGTTACAGTAAACTGTGGAACTTGTACTTGAATCCAGATCTCTTGACAGCTTAGGCCCAGGTTCTCTCTGTTAGACCTCCATCATGTGCTCCAAAGACCCAAATCTTATTTGTGAGGACCTTTTTCATTGCAAATGTACATAGGTGCATTTCTTATCCATGTGTGAATGTTTATGTTTACAAAAATGGCACACAGTGTCATTTAGTGAAAAGGGTCTGTTGGCCAATAGCCTGTGATGTCAGTGTAGGTACTTGGACATAACCACACACAGTACTGCTGTTCATTTTTCTCCAGAGACCTAAAAAAAGCATCCTGTGTTAAAAAGCAGGGATTTTGTTTGTTTAGCAAATATTCCAGTAATTGCCAAGATCACATGGCTACGATGCTGTTAAGCCCATATTTTCAACTCACAGGAGGACAGTGCTATTTTCAGTCCATTTGTTGGGAAGCTATGGAGCACCTTTTGAAATAATTAGTGCACTATCTTGAGTTATCTCAAAACACTCATGTATTTCATATTGTAGTTTGGTTGTAGGATTTCAGGGATTCTTCTGTCTTTTTCAATGCTCTGATCAAAACAAATTTTGTTGTAGCTCTGTCATGGGCTGAATTGCATGCCTCCCTCATAAGAACATATATTGAACCTTCAGACTTCAGAATGTGACTGTGTTTGGACAGAATAAGGCCTTTAAAGCAATGGTTAGGACCATCAAATACATGTATTAAATTGTTAAGACAAAAGCAATCATTACATATACTTCATATATACTAATCAAAACTGCTATTGTCAAGAAAAAAATTAAGAAAAAAAATTAAGACAGTGAAAAAAGAGAAGATTAAAATGTTGTCACTGGGATGACCCCTAATCCAATGTGACTAGTGTCCTTATAGAGAAAGGGCATTTTCATGCTAAAAATGGCACCAGGCAAGCATGAACAATGAACAGTCTCCATGAAGAAGCAACCATCTACAAGTCTATGACTGAGGCCTCAGAAGAAACCAATGCTACCTAAAGCTTGCTGTTGGGCTTCTGGCCCCCACAGCAGTGAGGAAATAGAATCCTGCTGCCTGGTGACAACAGGACCTGGTCTGTGGCATTTGATTATAGTAGCTCCAGCAAGCTAAGTGCAAGCTCTGTGAGCTGGCCCTAGCTTGGGCAGCTCTTTCCTGGGCTCTGCAGGACATCTGTTCCCTCCTTCCTACCTTCTCACCTGGCTAGCTCCTAGTCATCCTCCACCTCCCAGCTGAAACAGCACCTTTTTCAAGAAGACTGCCTTCTTCCCTGGATGTCCAGGTCCTGCCCCTCTCCCACAGGCTTAGCATCACACCATGATTCCTGTATCAAGGCACCATGGAGGAAAGCTGGCTTCATACTCCTGAAAGCAGCAGTTAGGGGCTAGGGCGTCTTGCTTTTGGACCCACTTTCTCAGTATGATGCGGGGATGAGGGGGGGTGGGGAGAAAGCAGTATCTTGAAAATCTCCTTGACATTGTTAGCTTTCTCATCCATGAATAAAGCAAGACAGTTCTAAACACATGTCCCTATACTAGTTTTGATCAGATGTTTTCTTAGTTAGAGTTGATTAGAAAAAGAAAAAAGAAGAAATCAGAGTAAAAGTGAGGATAGGCAAGAGAAGTTTTAGCTTAAGGATTAGCATAATGGAAAAAATGTAGAAACCCACAGAGGAACAGTGTCAGGCAGGAACACTGCCAGTCAGAAGGAAATTTGTGTATATCTACTGTCAGAATATAAAGGTGGCATATATATCACCAGGGTTTGTTTTTTTTTTTTTTAACTTTTGCGGTATGGCACATGTGGTGTATACATGTGTATGTGCTGACTGGCCACTCACCTGTGGTAGCCTGAGAAGAACATTGGGTGTTCCCTTTCCATCACTCACCTACTGGATTTTCCTTGCACTGGAGTTTCCTACTCCTTCCAGAGTTCGAATTTCATGAAGAGGTGATTCTCCCTGCTCCCCACAGGACTAGGATCCAGATGTGCATGACCATGCCTTACTGTTTTATAGCAGGGTTCTCAGGTCCCCTCAAGCCTTCATGCTTACACAAGAAACACACATAATCTCTGTGCCATCTCTATGTCACTTCTTTTTTTTAAGTAGAAATTTCTATATAAACAAATCATGTGTTGCTACCAACGCTTCCCTCCTTGCCCCCATTTTACTGAGGGCCCTCCTCAGAAGGAGGTTGTGAGCTATGACTTGTGTGAACAGCAGTCATTGTTGGGGGGATACCTCTGGATATTCCCACCCACCTTGGCTCTTACTATCTTTCTGTCCCAGAGGAATTGTCAAAATGAGCAAGAGTGCTACTCCCACAGTGAGCCTGACAACCTGCTCCAGAGTGACGGAGACCAACACTGAGGATGTTTAAAACATACCAAAGCAGAAATCCAGAAGCTGCTAAGAGCTCAACACTATCATAGACTTAAATCTCACCCACCATGACCCAGGGAATCTTGTTAGTAACTTTTAAAGTAGATAAATGACATTGTAGAAGGATTGTTTAAGTCCTAGACTTGGGCCTTCAGAGTTGCAAAATTCTATGCTATATTTACTATTGATCTGTGATGTGCATACATAAGCATACATACTCTGAAATTTAAAAAAAAACTCCATATCTGTTCTATTACACACTCAAGACACACTTCTGTGACCTCAGATGTGTTTGGAGTTCTTCATTCTTACACCAAGCAACCATGTGACAGATTTTCCAGCCAGCATCAGTAGATGGCCTCCAATTCAGTCTGGACTTGTCTACTTAGAGCTAGGGTTTGGGCAGGTTGAAGACTGAATGCCATTGGACAGTCTCACTTCAAATGTCAATTCAGAAGCCTAGGCTTCTCTTCTGACCAACTAATTATGGTGTCTATATGTCCTTTTAGGGCTTCGTTAATTTGCTCACAGAACTAGAGAAAGCACTTTTTTGGATTTCCTAGCTTATTATAAAAGATACCGAGGAATCTGAGGAAGAGATGGACAGGGTGAGGTATGGGGTTTGGGCGAAAGCTCCTCTGTTCTCTCTGTGCACAACATCCTCAGAGCACTTCCACAACTGCTGCAACCTGGAAACTCGTGGGATCTTGTGGATTTAGAGTTTTTAATAGAGCTTCATCTCCAGCCCCTTAGCTCCTTGCCAGAGGTTGGGTAGGCAGGGCGAAAGTTACAGCTAATTCTCTAGTCACCTGGTGTTTCTGGTGACTATAGTCTTTCTGACTTTCATTGTTCCCCCTTTGGCTTATTGTATCTCAGTTTACATAGTTCCAAGACTTTGATAGCAACCTTTCTGTTAAACTGAGTCTATCCCATCCTAGGGAAACTTCCTAGGGAAACCCTAGGGGTCCCACCCTAGGAAAACTTCTTAACATAAGCGGGAGTTATCAAAGGGGATCTTTAGGACTCATAAAGATAGCTCTCTCACCTAGGAAATTTCACGAAAATGGCAAGACCTGGGGACAAAGACAAAGTAATTTAATATTCTACAATATTTACACACACATATGTTCACACACCTCTGTACACACTCATGTATAAGCATGCACACACATCTCCCCATGCATTTGAGGAGGAAACTAGCTGTAAACCCCTGGAAAGGGTGACCATCATCATTTCATCACATAGCATATGTCTTTCTGCTCAGCATATATTTGCTGCTCTAAGATTGATTGTTCCTATCCACTGTGATGTGGAAGTCATCCAGTTGCACTAAATTTAACTCTAGCAAGAACTTCACCTAATTGAGCCACCTTCCTACCCTGAAGTCCCTAGGTATGAGAACTGCTTCCCCAGTGCCTCAAACATAGAAAGTACCTAACAAATACAGTGTCTAGTGTGAATCAGCAAGCGAGAGAGAAGTGTGCAGTCATGAGAGAAAAGGAGAATCACCTTTCTTCTTATGCAGCCTCCACCACATTCCCCAAACCCCACAGACTCCTGTTTGCATTCCTTCTTTTAGTATTTGAACTTCTCTAATATGGCCATGTTTATATTTATTTTTCATTTTGAAAGAAGATGGTTGTGGAACTCAACTTTTCAGTTAAGATGACAAATTTGTCCTTTTCTGACTTACCTGATAAATATATAACCACAAGCTTTATGATTATTTCTGTTTGACTCCAAATAGTTATCATGAAATAATTATAGATGCTTTCTCCTGTTATGTAGAATAATTGCTTCTCCCTCCCCATCCTTGAAGGTATGCACTAAGCTTTATTCATCACAAGAAATGTATTTATGCAAGGAAATAGCAAGTTATTCACTCAGCTCATTTTATTCACCATTGTCTTCTGATTTCTTCACACTACTTAATTTAGCACATCAAGGTGAAATGATTAGTTTATCTCACCTTGACAGGGCTGTCGTCCAGTAGCAAAACATGTTTGTGACATTATTGTTGGATACTTCCTTGCTAGTAATAACTATCTCTTGAATTATCATTGGTTGGTATTTCCAAGTCAGAGTAAGTATGTGACCAGCAGGTAAATTGGTTTGATAATGAATCAGAATAAATAAGAGCATCAAAAAAAAAAGCCATCTCAGGACCACTGTGCATGATAAGGAGTTGTTTTCAGATCAACATCTACTTTTACTCTCCATAATGATAAGAAAAACCCAATTAGCACCCACAGTTGAAAAAGATGCGACTTTTTATTTATCTAGGATTCTACTGCTAAAACCATTGCCAGATCTACAATTCTAAAGACAACAGCTTTTTGTAAATGTGTTTTATTTGCAGTTATAATATCTATAGTTAAATCAGTTCATTAAAAATAGAGTTTTAAACTATCATCCAAACTACCATATTTGAGTGTTTAAAACAAAAAATTATTCAAATTACATTCTTACACTACAATTTGAGTAGAGCTGTGAAGTCAACTAGTATATAAAATAATGTCTTTAAATAGGAAACTCTTTCTTAAGAGAGAGGTTAGGATTGTATAATTTTATATTACACAACTAGCTACTCAATCCAGAATTAAATACACTTTGTCCCCAAGCCTGTGGCCACGCTATCCTTAGCTTCTGAAGCTTCACTACTTGTGTAGGTTGCAGGATCAATGAGCAATAGTATAGAATTAATGAAAAAGAGACACACCTTCGTAGGCTCTGAAATAACACAATACAGCTGAAAACATGTCGTCTCAATGGAAATAGGCATTACAGTTTGCTTTTTGAATGGTATTGTTTCTTACAGCCCTACCCAGCCGCATCCTTTTCAAAAGAAAACTAAGGGAAGTTCTTCTTTTAATAAGATCTGAAAATATTGGGAAAAAAAAGTTTCCACAAGGATAACCTGTAGAAAAAGTCCTATAA